>JAVTVY010025307.1:0-108329 GCA_036873755.1 Hanleya hanleyi
TGCGCATGCGCAGTTGGTTGTAGTAGAGAAATCAGGCATTTTGGAGGGTATGTGGATGTGTGTTTGGGGTAGAGATGGACCGCTATGGGTCCGAATAGGTCGTGGCAGGTGTCAAAGTGAAGCTTGTGTGGGTTAGAGTCAGAATGGTGTGTTCTTAAGTGCAAGTCGCGTTAATCTGCGCATGCGCAGTTGGTTGTAGTAAGTAAAGTGACCATTTTGGGGCAGTGCAGGTAGGTATTTGGGATAGAGAGGGACCATCCTTGGTCCGAATGCGTCCTGTAAGGTGTCATCTTGTAGCTCTCGGGGTGTAGATCCCGATTTAAGGGATGTTCGCGTCATCTGTGACGTCATCAGTGAGGTAATCAGTACGAGTAGTAGCGAAAGTGGACATTTTGGGGCAGTGAAAGGTATTTGGTGTAGAGATGGACCATCCTTGGTCCGAATGCGTCGTGGGAGGTGTCATTTTGTAGCGCTTAGGGTGTAGATCCCGAGTTGAGGGATGTCCGCGTCATCTGTGACGTCATCAGTGACGTCATCATTACGAGTAGTAGCGAAAGTCGGCATTTTGGGGCAGTGAAGGATGGATTAGTAGTATGAAAGCGCATGTCGAGCCCCATTGACCTTGCGGCGCATTGCGCAATGAGTATGCATGTGTGTGTGTAGGCGTCTGTGTGTGTGTGTGTATGCGTCTGTGTGTGTGTGTGTGTGCGTGCATGTGTGTGTGTGTATGCGTCTGTGTGTCTGTGTATGCGTCTGTGTGTCTGTGTGCATGTGTGCTTGCGTGTACGTGTGTGTGTATGTCAGTTCCGGTCACGTGAACGGAAGCGGAAGTGACCTCACAGAGGTCGTATGCAAATGTCACTTCCGAGATCTGAGCTCCACAGGCTTTGAGCTCCAAGAGCTCCGATCCGAGAGCTCTGTCACACGGGAGTTCCCACCACCACCACCACCGGGCGTTGACGCCCGTCAACGCCCGGTGGTGGCGTTGGTGGCGTTGGTGGTGGCGTTGGTGGCGTTGATGGTGGCGTTGGTGGTGTTGGTGGTGGTGTTGGTGGTGTACGGCGGTGGTGTTGGTGGAGTCGGTGGTGGTGTGTGTGGTGGTGGTAGAGTCTTTAAATCAGCGCGCGCCGGGGTCAAAGGACAGTTCCGGTCACGTGAACGGAAGCGGAAGTGACCTCACAGAGGTCATATGCAAATGTCACTTCCGAGCTCTGAGCTCCACAGGCTTTGAGCTCCAAGAGCTCCGATCCAAGAAACACACTCGCAAGCACACACATACACACACGCCTACATCCGGGTTCTTGTCGCTGACGTCCAAGTTGAACTGATTGTGCTAAAAATAGAGCAACAGCTAGCTTGCTATAAAAAGGAAACGGCCTGGCCGTTTCATCAGACACTCTATCAACCACCAAGATGTTCACTTGTACTGCGTGCTCGAAATCATTCACTCGCCGGCTCGACTTGCGCCGCCATGAGGCTACCAAGCACGATGGAACCGCCCGGTATAGCTGTACGATATGTAGGCCTACACTGTCGTTTCAGCGCCCAGATCATTTAAAGCGCCATGAACGTTCAATTCATGGGCCACCCAAGCGTCCATGCGAAGAATGTGGTCAACTCTTCAGACGACTCAGTCAGTTAAAACGGCATGAGCGTTTGATTCATGGTCCGTCACCACGGCATGAGGGACAACTTTCCACTAAAGAGGCACCCAGGAGGGACAGATCCACTGAAGATGAACCCGGGGAGAAGAATGCCACTGGTGATGCGATCACGGAGAGCCCGCCTATACCCACAGCTCAGAAGAGCCTAGATATCCAGCCGGTCCCTAGCATTACTGTTTCCAGTCATACGCCTGACAACAACGAACATTTTCTGGAAGATGCGGTGGATGTTCCCAGCGATCTCTTACCCGAAGATCATCCAGTGAGTGAGATGTATCGACGCCATTGGTCCATGATCCGACACTGCTTCCACCGTCATCGCCCTATATTGAACTTGTACAATTTTCGACTGACCGACCTCACCCGTCAACGCAGCTACGTGGAAGCCATCGTCAATGACTAACCTACGTCCTTCACATTAAATGTAGCATTTGGGTACATCTTATGCCATAAGATGACGCGTGAATTGTGCTATTTCTATTCCAGTGCCATCAACCCAGTGTACGACCATCCTTTCACAATCACCAATCGGGCGTCGCTAGAGACGATGCTAGCCCAACTGGACACTGTGGATCCCTTGGAATGGGCCTATGAACAGCGTCCCAACACCGAGTGGATAGTAGAGAGGGTGACCAATGTCACGTTTTTCGTTACCAAGCTGACCGACCACCCCCATCGGCTGAATGTGCCACCCTTGCACTGATGAATACCATAGCATGCAATACATACTCTATATGTCTGGTCCTCGACTTGGGGTAGTTGAACTGAGTGTGCTAAAAATAGATCACCAGCTAGCGTACTATAAAAGGGAAGCGGCCTGGTCGTTTCATCGGATACTCTGTCAACCACCAAGATGTTCACTTGCACAACTTGCCAGAAGCAGTTTATTCGCCCAGAAGATTTGCGACGACACGAGGCCTCCATCCACAACGGTGCACGATATACTTGTATAACCTGCGCACGGTCATTTAATCGGGAAGATGCTTTACTGCGCCATGAACGCTTACTCCACGAGGGTGCGACGGAACAATGTAATGAATGTGGTCAACTCTTCAAACGACCCAGTCAGTTAAGACGGCACCAACGTTTGATTCATAGTCCATCACCACGGTATGCGCGACAACCTTCTACTATAGAGGAGCCGCGGAAGGTCAGGCCCAGTGAAGATAAGCCCGGGGAGACGAACGCCACTGGTGATGCGATGACGGAGAGCCCGCCTATACCCACAGTTCAGAAGAGCCTGGATATCCAGCCGGACCCAAGCGTTACGGTTTCGAGTCATTCGCCTGACAACATCGAACATTTTCTGGTCGAGCCCATAAATGTTCCTAGCGATCTCTTACAGGACAACCATCCAGTGAGTGACGACGATCGAGGCCATTGGTCTATGACACGGTACTGTTTCCACCGTCATCGCCCTATTCAAGATATCTACAATTTCCCACTGACCAAACTCACCCGTCTACGCAGCTACGTGGAAGCCATCTTCGAAGATCAAACTACGGCCTTCAAATTGAATGTCACTTTCGGGTACATCTTACGTCACAAAAAGACGGACCAGTTACGGTATTGTTACCCCAGTGCCAACAACCTTGTGTTTGACCTGCCGTTTACCATCATTCACCGGGCGTCGCTAGAGATGATGCTGGCCCAAGTGGAACAATTGGATGCCTTGAGATGGGCACATCGTCAACGCCCCAACACACAATGGGTGGTAAAGAGGGTAACCAATGTTACGTTTTTCGTGACCAAGACGACCAATCAACCCATCGGGTGAATGCGTCACCCATGCACTGATGAATACCACAACATGCCGTACATACTCTCTATGTCTACATGCTGATCGTTGACTTGAGCTCAGTAAACACTTGTGCCTGATGTGACGATGCGTTGAATAATAAAACACGGTGTTTGATATTTCGAATGCGAACATACTAAACATACCCAGGGCGGTTCCCCCAGCCTGGGTATGATGTAAAATTTGGGGATAATAAACTATATGACAAAAACTTCTTGTTGTTCTCTCATGTGTCATCCTTGTTGTTGTTGTTCTCTCTCCGGGGCTCTTAGAACTCGGCGCATGCACACACGCACCCAGACACACAGACGCATACACACACACACGCATCAGACGCATACACACACACACACACACACACGTACGCACACATGCACACAGACACACACGCACACACACACACACATGCACACACACGTACACGCAAGCACACATGCACACAGACACACAGACGCATACACAGACACACAGACGCATACACACACACACATGCACGCACACACACGCACACACAGACGCACACACACACACACACAGACGCCTACACACACACATGCATACTCATTGCGCAATGCGCCGCAAGGTCAATGGGGCTCGACATGCGCTTTCATACTACTAATCCATCCTTCACTGCCCCAAAATGCCCACTTTCGCTACTACTCGTAATGATGACGTCACTGATGACGTCACAGATGACGCGCACATCCCTCAACTCGGGATCTACACCCTAAGCGCTACAAAATGACACCTCCCACGACGCATTCGGACCAAGGATGGTCCATCTCTACACCAAATACCTTCCTTTCACTGCCCCAAAATGTCCACTTTCGCTACTACTCGTCCTGATGACGTCACTGATGACGTCACAGATGACGCGAACATCCCTTAAATCGGGATCTACACCCCGAGAGCTACAAGATGACACCTTACACGACGCATTCGGACCAAGGATGGTCCCTCTCTATCCCAAATACCTACCTGCACTGCCCCAAAATGGTCACTTTACTTACTACAACCAACTGCGCATGCGCAGATTAACGCGACTTGCACTTAAAAACACACCATTCTGACTCTAACCCACACAAGCTTCACTTTGACACCTGCCACGACCTATTCGGACCCATAGCGGTCCATCTCTACCCCAAACACACATCCACATACCCTCCAAAATGCCTGATTTCTCTACTACAACCAACTGCGCATGCGCAGATTGACGCGACTTGCATTTAAAAACACGCCATTCTGACTCTACCCCACACAAGCTTCACATTGATACCTCACACGACCCATTCGAACCGTGAATAGCCCATCTCTAACCCAAACACACACCCACATACCCCCAAAATGCCTACTTTCTATACTACGGGCCAGGCTGCGCATGCGCAGACTATTGAACACGGACGAACCATTAGTGTAGTCAAGTGCTCCTCCACGAGAGCTTCAAAATAAGACCTCACTCGACCCCATTGGACCACCAGGGACTCACCTAGACTCCAACATGTCCAACCCGTATGGCCCTATACACCCATAGCCATGCAGTATAGGCCTATGGGCCTACCCAGGCCTTGGTGACTTTTTCCAAAAATTTCACCGATTCGCTCCGCGACCCTTCCTATTATGTTCTAAATGTCGAGACGTGAAAAACGAGACCCCACAACCCTACCGCAAATGTCGAGAAGTAGGTTTCCCAGTAGGATAAACATTGAACCTATACCCCAGTATGGGACTATATATTTATATATATATGTCTATATGAGGCTATATCGTACTTTTTCAAAAATTTCACCGATTCGCTCGGGGACACTTCCTATCGTGTTCTAAATGATGAGACGTGAAAAACAAATCCAAACAACCCTACCGCAAATGTATAGAAGTGAGTTTCCCAGGGGGACAAACATTGATCCTATACCTCCAGTATGGGACTATATGGGTCTATATGGGTCTCGGTGACTTTTTTCGAAAATTTCACCGATTCGCTCCGGGACACTTCCTATCATGTTTGTCTTGACGAGACTAAGAAAACGAGACCCCACAACCTATACCGCAAATGTCGAGAAGTAGGTTTCCCAGGATGGTCCTATACCCCCCCATACCCCATATAGGCATTTTCACGTAATTTAGGATAAAGTCCGTGTTCCGTATTTTTTCAGGAAATTTTTTACATGCACCCACCCGTGCTTGAAATATACTTGACCTTGATACCTCATACAACACCATCGGCCCATTAGGGGCTCCCCTAGCTCCAAAACGTCTAGCAGGACCCATACAAGGTCCAGTTTTCGACACTAGGTGACCACATCCCGACGAAATGGCCAGTTTTCGACACCGGATGTGCCGCCATCTTGAGCATACGTGCCGCCATCTTGGATATGTCTCATAATGCACCGGGTCAAAATACTCGCTGCTAATTGGCTGAGAGATCTGTGACGGATTTGAAATACTCGCTTCTGATTGGACGAGAGCTCCGCATTGCGTCTGCGCATGCGCAGAATGATATCCCTACCGCACACCCAACCCATCAGATGTCCCTTCACGAATGCTTCACTTTGATACCTCACTCGACCCCATTCGACCATTAGGGGCTCTCCTAACTGCAAAACGGCTATTTCTATACCCTTTGGCCACCGCGCATGCACAGAATGCCGATATGTCAACCCCCACACCCAGCCCATTAGATGCCCCTTCACGAATGCTTCACTTTGATACCTCACTCGACCCCATTGGTCCACTAGGGGCTCCCCTAGCTCCAGCACGGCTATTTCCATACCCTTGGGCCACCGCGCATGCGCAGAATGCCGATATGTCAACCCACTAGTCCAGTGATATGCCCCTTCACGAATGCTTCACTTTGATACCTCACTCGACCCCATTGGTCCACTAGGGGCTTCCCTAGCTCCAACATGTCTATTTTCATATTCAAGATGGCCGCCCTGGCAGCTATATTTAAAATCGAATCGACACCGCATGAACAAATTCTGGTGTACTCATTGGGGGGAACATACTCGCCAAGTTTCAGCTTAATCGGCCAAGCGGTTTCAGAGAAGAAGATGTTTAGGACGACGCACGACGGACGACGCACGACCGACAACGGACGACGGACGACGGACAAGGGACAACCAGGCCATGACATTAGCCCATCGGGCCTTCGGCCCAGATGAGCTAATGAGAGGACGATTATTTTGAAACACTTCCAAGTTTGAGACATGTTCAGACCCGTTTCATTGGTGACATGTTCCAAAGTCATGTTTAGGCTTATACGTTTCATTTTGGAACACGTAGTCGGCCGCAACATGTTTCAAATTGAGACATGTACATACAAGACATGTTTCACTATGCAGGATGTCACAAGTTTCAAACGAACACATACTTAGCAAAGACATTAACATGAACATGTATGAAGAAACACGTGTTTCTAATTGGAACATACCGCCGTTTCGAAATGAAACATGTGCGTACTCCCACGTCCCAAAAGTTGAGACAAAATCATGTTTCATTTTTAGACGTTAAACATGCCACAAATTATTACAGTGTAGAAACGTATCGGCGTCTTCTACAAGGTAGAAGAGTAGGCCCCTACTCCCAAAAAATTTAAATAGTAATTCCATGTGGGGGTTTTTCTGGCACTTTTTCAGGTGGATTCTAGCTTTTGTTTTGAAGGAAATATAAAGTTTTAACGATCTGAGTGAAAAATCCTGAATTTCGTGAGACTTAAATTTCCCACCCTGCAACAGGGGTAAAACTATGGATCTATTTTTTGAAAAGCCCCTGTTCCAAAAATGGCGACAGATGTTGATCGTTATTGACTCGGATTTTTATATGGACCGCGAGTAAGTGTTTATGGCTGCTGATATTGGAGCAGACAAATCTGCCTGGAGCAGACAAATCTGCCTAGAGCATAGATTGCGACAATTGTCGTAATTGCGTCATTAGTGGTCCACTCTGCGTGCCAGCTAATGCCGCAATTGCGACAATAGCGGTTGACTGCACACAGAGTCGCCTGATAATGACGCAATGGCGCCATTAGCTGGCGATCTGACAACTGCTAATGACATAACTGTCGCAATTCTCATTAGCACGACTCCGATTAAATATATATGACTTTCCGATACTGTATTATACTTGAAACGTTCTCACATCTTTGGATGTTCTTCTACAAGGAAATATTACATTCAAACGACCATATAAAGTCGCGGTTACCAGAGGGAGAGAGAGTTGCGGTGTAATGTTGCGTTCAGCAATATTTCAGCTATATAGCGACGATCAAACAAAATTCTAAGTACTCAAGTCACTAACTTAGTAATCCAACCCATTAAAACATACACACATTAAACTTATGTAACAGCTCGATTTCTCTCAAATAACCCAAGATGCAATCCTCCTTCACCCGACTAAAAAGATCTTCCAAAGAACAATCTTAAAATCTATGCATTCGATAAGAATATGTTTCACCGTGAGATGGCCAAACATGGTCTGGTAACATAGCACGTGACCACAACATGTTACTAGCACAGTTTAGCCTTTGGCTTTGTTTTACAATTAAGACAAATAATTCGACCCCTGGGTGGGGGGGGGGCATTAGTGTCGTATATTAAAGTCACATGGTGAAAAGTCGGTCTAGCCCTCTAGTCTTAGTACCGCCTTTGTAAAAGAGAGAAAGAAATATGGTTAAAAGTCTCACATGTTCTGAACAGAACGAATATATTAACCCGACCAAGGAGTCGAAAGTAAAGACAAAGCGACGCGAGTAACTCAAAATTTAGTGAAATGTCGGACAAAAACTTTCAAACTGACAATGTGGATTCAAGAAACAAACAATCATATGCAGAAGTAACAAAACGACCGGCAAAAAACAAGGTAATATCGGTAAAAATATATGGAACTTGAATAAACCAAACAACGCTGAGCAGAGTTATACTCCAAATCGGTTTGTTTGTTCTTAACAAAATTTCTGGAGAAACCGACATGTGAGCGGACCAACAACACAGACTGTGTCAAACAGAGGACCTCAGAATAAAAGAGAAAGACATAATTATAAGTCGAAATGTACGGAAGCGTATTAGTGCCAGTGTGAAAAAAAAAATCCGAGATTTATCTCCTAATTAGGACTTATTATCTCCTAATTAGGAGATAATAAGTCATAATTAGGAGATAATTTTCTCCTAATTAGGAGATATTATGTCCTAATTAGGAGATAAATCTCGGAATTTTTTTTTTCACACTGGCACTAATACGCTTCCGTAGAAATGTACGTGCTGAAAATATGGACAAAAATAAGATTGTTTTTCTCCCCAAAGGCATTTGGCGGACGATAAACTAAATAATTTATATCACAGTATATCCAGTATTACGGACTTTATTGTTCATTTCCGAAGGACTTTTACAAAGGTGGTACTAAGACTAGAAGGCGAGACCGACTTTTCGCCATGTGACTTTAATATCCGACACTAATGCCCCACATGAGTCGAATTATTTGTCTTACTTATAAAACAAAGCCAAAGGCTAAACTGTGCTAAGTTGTATCATGTTGTGGTCACGTGCTATGTTACCAGACCATGTTGGGCCTGTTAACCGCGACTTTATATGCTCATTTGAATGTAATATTTACTTGTAGAAGAACATCCAAAGATGTGAAAACGTTTCAAGTATAATACAGTATCGGAAACTCCATCATGCTATCTTTGTATAGTTATTTATTTAAATAGTTTTACCACATACAAAGGCAGCTCTGCTGTATATCTTCACTTGTGGAGATTTTTTAAGTGAGTTCTCTTCATGTTAGAGTAGGTTTTCGTCATCCTTTTAGTTGTCCTCCGCCACGAAGTGGTGGGAGGACTTGGAAATGCTAGCCGTCCATTCGTCCATCCGTCCGTTCCACATCTGGTGAACGCGATATCTCGAGAAACATTTGACCAATCGACTTCAAACTTGAGGAGGTGATTCACATCAGTTAGACAGCCATTGGTATTGATTTTCACGGAGGTACGTAATCCAAAATGGCTGCCATTGACCATATTGTATTCCGTCCGTCCCACATCTTGTGAACGCGATATCTCGAGAACAATTCGACCAATCAACTTCAAACTTGAGAAGGTGCTTCACATCAGTTAGGCGGTCACTGGTATTGATTTTTCCTGGAGTACGTAATCCAAGATGGCTGTCATTGACCATATTGGATTCCGTCCGTCCTGCGTCATGTGAACGCGATATCTTGAGAACAATTTGATCAATCGACTTCAAACTTGACAAGGTGCTTCACATCAGTTAGACGGCCATTGGTATTGATTTTTACTGAGGTACGTAATCCAAGATGGCTGCCATTGACCATATTGGATTTCGTCCGTCCCACATCTTGTGAACGCGATATATCGAGAACAATTCGACCAATCGACTTCAAACTTGAGACGTTGCTTCACATCAGTTAGACGACCATTGATATTGATTTTCACTGGGGTACGCAATCCAAGATAGCTGCCTTTGACCATATTGGTTTCCGTCCGTCCCACATCTTGCGAGCGCGATATCTCGAGAACAATTCGACCAACTGACTTCAAACTTGAGAAGGTGCTTCGCATCAGTTAGTCGGCCTTAATGGTATCGATTTTCACTGAGGTACGTAATCCAAGATGGCTGCCATTGACCATATTGGATTCCGTCCATCCCGCATCTTGCGAACAATTTGACCAACCGCTTTCAAACTCGAGAAGGTGCTTAACGTCAGTTAAACTGCCATTGATACGGATTTTCATGAAGGTAGTATGTAATTCAAGATGTTTGCCATTGACCATCTTGGATTCCGTCCGTCCTGCATCTTGTGAATACGATATCTTGAGAACTAATCAACCAATCGACTTCAAACTTGAGAATGTGCTTCACATCAGTTAGACGGCCATTGCTATTGATTTTGAGGTAGTATGTAATCCAAGATGGCTGCCATTGACCATCTTGGATTCCGTCTGTCCTGCATCTTGTGAACGCGGTATCTGGAGATCAATTGCTCCGATTGACTTCAAACTTGAGAATGTGCTTCACGGTATGTAATCCAAGATGGCTGCCATTGACCATCTTGGATTCCGTCCGTCCCGCATCTTGTGAACGCGGTATCGTGAGAACAATTTGTACGATTGACATCAAACTTAAGGTGCTTCACATTAGTTAGACGGCCATTGGTATTGATTTTCATTGAGGTAGTATATAATCCAAGATGGCTGCCATTGACCATCTTGGATTCCGTCCTTCCTGTATCTTGTGAACGCAGTATCTTGAGAACAATTCGTCCAAACTTCAAACTTTCAAACGTGAGAAGGTGCTTCACATCAGTAGGCGGCCATTGGTGTTGATTTTCATTGAAGTAGTATGTAATCCAATATGGCTGCCATCGGCCATCTTGAATTTCACTTATCCATACTGTACCCAACTGTGTTGTGAACGCGATATCTTGAGATATATTCCACCCATCGATTTATAAACCTCACCATCCACAAATCCATAAACAACTACAGACTTACATTCCAGAGTTACACTACCCATTACTGCTTCCCAAACCTCCACAACTTGTCTCAACAATTCCAGATAAATGTCTCTTTCCACATACACATATATACTTTCCAAGTTATATTCAAGGATATATTGGAAGCGTATATGTTGTATGCTCTCAAACAGGCTACTTGGCGGAGGACCTGCTAGCTACCCAGCCTGTTCGTTTTGAAATAGCCATCTGACGTCTGTTTTGTCGTGTTGTTTCTCTTGCCGTGAACTGTTTTAAATGCTTTGTTTTTCCATAACTACGTACTACGCCTATGTAAGTCTGTTCACTATGTATTTGATACCATATAGCTGATGTAGAAGGCTTGGATAAACCTCGCCGAAACGTTTAGCAAGTGAAAATATAGTTATTGCCAGGACGGAGATTCAGGCAATCAGGTGCACCTGTGACTTTTCCCTTTCGAGCTCAATAACGAAATTTAACGCACATCTCGCATAAATTGACAATTTAACCCTCCCTGGCCTGGGGGGAGCACTTTCCGCCACATACCTTAGTATCGCCAAAAAAACACCCTCTGATTTGTTCCCCTTTCGCCCTTCCTCCATTAACCCTACCAGGCCTGGAGGAGGGGGGGTGGGGGGCAAAACGCCTCCTATCAAACTTTCTGTGATATCTCCGGAACGCCACAAAATGGAGAGCTGAAATTCCGTGACGTTATAGGTTATCATTTTGAGGTCATTTTGAGCCTAGTGGCATAACCTCACGATCAGATGATCATGGGTAAATTCAAAATGGCGGCCATGTGGGGTACCAGAAAAAGTGATGTTTTCGTCATATTTCTTCAAAATGTTTTCCTTTTTTGTACGGAGAAGTGGGTAAAACTTATTTTATTTTATATCAGTTTATTATTTACTAATTTATCATGCAGTTTTTGTGAAGAAAAAGCGAAGAATCGTCCAAAAATGCTTTTTTGAAAATGACGTCACAGTGCCGTCATCATGGCGGACATCTTGGATTTTTCTTTTACATTTTCTTGTAGAGCTTGACCCAAAGATATAGTGTGTAAGTTATAGCCCTCTAGCCTTAGCGAGTCCCCACCCCCCCCCGGCTGCGGTACACTCCAAATCGCCCAGGCCAGTTAGGGTTAAATGAATACTTTCTTTCGAATGTGTAAGTTTCGAAGATAAAAACTGATGTGTTTTCAAGATCGCGTCATACGTGTTGAATATTTATGGTAATTGTTGCACAAACTACGTGATCGTTAGCAAAACTTCAAAATACTTTACAGAACTTCAAACATAACTTGCGTACTATCCGTACAACCGTTTTCTGAATCTTGATTCATGAAACGGTATCGTATGTTTTCCATCCTGTCCATGTTTTTTCACCCAATACTTGCTTGTGTGATAGACGATTGCCTGTATTGTGTTATTTGATGATGTATTCCGATGTCGTGTTAGATATCTAATCGTATGAATGTAATATTTACAGGTCCTGAACTCACCCTGAACCCAGCTACAGCACACGAGTCCGTCCGTGTACAAGGTAATGATAAACAACTCATCAATATCAAGGCTACAGGAGATGACTCGTTCCACGGAGCTTTAGTCTCACAGTCCTTCGCTCACGGAGTGGTTTACTTTGAAGTTGAGGTAGAGTATACTGAGAAGAAGAAGTTGTCCGGCAACAATATTGTAATGTCAGCGGGCGTGTTCCATTCTACACATACAGATTGTATTTACGTTGGACGTAATGAACATTCCTGGGGTTTGCATATGTCAATATCTGGGTGTAATATGGCTTTTGGGTGCTGTCAAAATGGAAACCTTGCCTTCAAAGTGCCAGCATTCCCGGAATCAGAAAGCTATCCTAGGTCAGGTAAAGTCAGGGTGGGTTATCTGTTTGACTGTGACTGTGAACGACTGACAGTACTGGACTGTACGCACGACCGTCTGTTATATACTCATGAAGACCTCGACCTGGCAGAACCTCTAACACCTGCTGTAGCCGCCTACAACCATTGCATGGTAGATGTCATTGTCACCCTTATTACAGGTGGGGATATTACCTGTCTCCCAAAATCTATCCAAGAAGCCCTTTGATGAACGATTTTGGCACACGAGATGTACAAAATATTACAGATAATTCTAATCATAAAAACACGTGGTTTATTCTTCAAAGACATGACGTGAACATGAACTGTTACCAAATGGGTCTGTTAAACAGCTGATCAACACCATTGTCACATAGGGCCCCATATAACTATCACCCGTGTAACAGGTCAGCATATCGCCTTCTTTAATAAGTCGTTGAACGCCTTATTCCCAATGTTTGTACCATGCAAGTAAACCCCATAAAAAAAAGATAATTACGAAAAACTCAATTTAGACCAAAAAAAGGAAATGTTCAAAACTGTTAGTTCGTCAGATAGTTATCAAATTTGTCACATAAATATATAGAAGATATCAATGGCTGAGAGCAAAGTGTGTACATGACCGGAGTCTCATATAGGTTATAATACACTAAATTACGTCACTTCCCCCAAAGGTCGATGCTATCCCGCATTAAATGATCAGATATTTTATTATTGGATAATATCATGGACAACTTGTATTGCGTTCCGCTTACTTAGGATGTCTCATTTATTCCTGAAAATTTTGTGACCACGATGCCTACGTGACAACCCGAACCGGAAAGATTGTGTTCTCCAAAAATCAGCAACAGTAGTATGTAGTTCAGACCGAGATGCAGGAAGTTCAGAGGCGAACTGAAGCTGTTTACTTGAGACGTAAGGGAACAAATAACTCGTGTAGCCTATCTATAAGTGACAACGTTCCACGAATTAGACAAGCTGTTCTCGTAATAGTAACGCTAAAGCAGTTTATTTGGCGAACTGTGACCGTGCATGACCGATATTATTGGACTGTACACATGACCGTGTGTTCATGTCAACCTTGACCTGACGGAACCGCTAACACCAGCCGTAACAGCCGTGAGCCGTCGTGTTTTTTTCTTTATCACCCTTTTGTGCGTTCTCTCATTTTTCGAGCTTTTCTCATCATGGTAAATTCTGACTGGGTTATTTGTTGGACTGAGACCGTAAACGATTAACACTATACTGGACTGTACACATGACCGACTGTTGTACCAGCATAACAACCTTTACCTGAGAGAACCACGAACATCTGCTGTAAGCGCCTACAATCACAAGTGATGGGTAGATGTCACTATCACACTTGTTACGAGTGAGGATATTGCCGGCTCTGTGCTCAATAACGTATTCATGCAATATGTAAATGTATCAAGATATAACAGATCATTCTTATCATAAAACACATAAGTTGGATAATTATGATGCCATCAAAAAGAGTAAGTGTTTTGAGCTGCGCCAGTCGGTCGAATGATTCATTGTCATTGAGATAAACAAAAATCGCGAGGCGGCAACGTTCATTGCCATATATCTTCTGTCATTCAGTCAGACACTATCAATAGCTGCGCCAGGTCTCGAGATTCGAAATACATCATCTGCATATTTTGATTGCAATATGCACATGAATTAATAACCCAGTTTTCAATGTAATATGTACTGAATGGTTTCGGGAATTATGCATATTTTGTTATATATATCTATATTTTATCATGTCAATACATTTTATGTCAATTGTCGAAAAGATATTTTACTTATTTTACGGTTAGAGATTCTGCTGAATAATAGTGTTATCTCATGTCGTATTTGTAATAACGTTAATGAAATCTTTTGGTGAAAGCCTATGTACACATGTAAGAGTGATAACGAAAAGACAAACACCAGCGAGTATAACACTACGTAGCCTACAATGTACCTATATGCTATTAACACGCACGATGTTTTATATCCTCTTCTGATCATGAGCATATTTTCTTATACGTTATGTATAACACCAATGCTTAAGGGTTTACAACCGACATGGAGGTACGTGTTGTGTAATAATTTACCACTGAGACGTCTTTCATAGCAAGTCAAAATTCCAAGATGAAAGACATCCCAGTGGTAAATAAGAGCCGAACAAATACCGATAGGAAGGTTATAAATCCAATTCTAACCAGAAAATATACTGAAATGGGCAAATAAATCAACAGCTCTGTCTCGAAGCGGTTTCCGTCTTGGCCTGACTGTTACTTCCACCTTCCGCCAAAAAGGCAGTGGTGCTTGACATGCATGTGCAGCAGTCCTTGGCCTATTTACTTTTGCAAACGAGGCAGTGCAGGGGCATTTGCAAGAGTCAAGGTACAGCATGAACATCATTTATAAAGAGTTGACTGGATTTCTATAGTAGCTTCACGACAATAACGCATCTGCATGCGCCTATCTACTTTCTGGAGAATCCAAGTACTCATTTAATGGAATGACACAGTCGGCACATTTATGATGACATAAATAACTCGAGTTCACCATGGGTACAGAGAATGACCCTACGGTGAACATTAGCGTTGTCAGAAATGACCCGACCGTGAGTGCACAGTAAGTCCATGAGAAATCAAATTATTGTACATAATATTTCCAGTACGGACAAGGAAGGCATTGTACGACTGAGGTGTTTTGGGAATTCGGCTTCTATACAATATATTGTCAGGAAAATGCTCTTCTATTATTGCGGAGGGGAGGTCTGTTATTGCGGAGGGGAGGTCTGTTATTGCAGAGGGGAGGTTTGTTATTGCGGAGAAGAGGTAAACGCACTCGCACCATTCATGGACTGAGGATTGTCCGTAGCGGAACATATACTGTTAAAATTATGCTCTATTAGTAACTTGTATTTGCACATGACAGGCAAAACATTGAAGCTTGAGTTCATTATATATGCTGAATGTTGTCATTGTTCACAGGGGGTATTGGTCACAATAGCTATTTCCTCCCATACAACTTGCTGTTTAAATATCTATATTTGGATGCGTCAGGTTCTTCAAAGCTTAAGTATTGTTATGTACTCCATACTTTCATTCGCTGGTTCAGCCTTTGTTCTCCCAAGCGTTCTGGTAATCAGGTCCTACCATTTAACTGCTTATTCAAGTGTGTTATAATAAAAATATAATACTGACAAACAAGTTTTCCAGTTTTATTTGACGCTTCGATCACCCCCTATATGTCCACACCTCCAGAGTAGTATTGAATAGTCTTCCTGATTATGGATAAATATGGATACCTTTCGATGTACAGTTGCTTTGTTTTTAGCTATGGTTAAGATTAGACGGCATTGCAGACGTCCAATATGGTTGAAGCATCGGCCTCGTACTCGATTCCATCCCCGGCCGGGTCATACCAAAGACCTGGAAAATGGAAGGTATTGCTTCTTCGCTTACGCTCATCATCAAGAGGATAGAACAAGGACTGGTTCAATATGATCAAGGTTGAAACTACCGTAGTAATGTTGCATAGGGATCGGCGTAGATTGAATATACAAATCTTTACCTACTGAATATATACGCAGTAGAGACTATGTAATGAAACAGTTCTTCTGACGGTTAACTGCGCGAACACAGTCAAATAAAATCTCGACAGGGAATTGCCTTTGTTTGCATGAGTAGTCCTACAGTTTATATCTGGATTTCGATAACCGATTTCGATTTGGAGAGCATATGTGACCGTAATAAACGTGCATATTGAAAGTTGCTGTGATATCCGAAACGGATCACTGTGAGCAATATTCGTTTCTCGCACACCGATTTAAATTTCAGTTTCTGTAGATTAAATTTCAGATAAGAAAAACGCAAGTGCCTCTGATACTCTGACGCCCCTACTGGTATGATGCATTAAGATGTTCAAGTACATACACGCTTATAGTGTTAAAACCTGATCCTCCAACAGTGTAGACCTTTACGGTGTCCACGACGACTGTTTTTTTAAGTGTAGTCACTGCGGAGACCATTAAAGTGTTAATGAAACCCTTAAGATTCAAGCGTGTATCTAGCGCTAAAGAAACGGATACGTACGAATAGACGCAGATCTGCCCAGTGATTGAACCGTTTGTCACAATATTCAGTTGAATACAACGCCAACATGAGATACCTAATAGGAAGGATAACTGTGATCGACTATTAAATTATAGGAATTCTGTTAATAACTCGATAACAGAGATTGGAAATCTGGAGGTTATAATGAGGCTGTTGTGTACAGTACAGACGATGGGAATACTGGGACTAACCTTCAATCACGAAGGTTGGAGATGTTAGGAGCTCTTATTCTCTGGGGGTTATAGTAAGGTTCTACAATACAACGTCAACATGAGATTGTCAACCTAAAGCGGTCGACAATTAAATGACGGGAATTTTGGAAATAACCCTCAGTCACAGAGATTGAAGATGTCGCGGGCTCGTCTTGTTTGGTTGTCATAGTAAGGTTAGGTCATATAACGTCAACAGAAGATATTACATCTGCAACACTTTTAGCAAAGCGCACCACAAATCCAGGCGAAACAAGAAACGACCCATTACAGACAATCACAGTGCAGAAGGCCGCATCAGTGAAGATACAATCGACTGACGACAAGCCTATGGCTCCCCTCAATAGAGTTAGTTGAGGTTGGAACTCCTCAAATTCCTCACAGTTGCCCCATCATATAAATACATATCGTTCAGATAGACATGAAGGTGCAAGGACAATATATTAACACGACTTTTAATTTAGCTACATAAACTGAAACGAAAAAATGTTCAGTTCAATTTATAAATACTAAAATCCGACATGAAAATAAATAAACAAACAATTCGACTACCATAATAAAGAAATGTTAGTTGTGACAAAAGGGACACAAATTTTCTGAATAAAATTCATGTCTTCTTACATGAAGTATCAACACACCACAGTATCATGAAGCGGCATCATGACTGCACCTTCGTTGTACAATGTTAGACAGCCATTTACGTAACGAAACACACCGGCTGTCGAAGTGAAGAGTTTCGAAAAATAATCTAAACCGTCTTCAACAAAAGAAGCTATCGTTCAAGTAGGAGAAAACTATCGCAACTGTAGCTAAAGTCTACAGACTATCATCGACATTCTCAGGGCTCTTTAGAACGATATCATCAGATTATGATGATTATGCTGAGATCTTATGTTCTCGAGTACCCTGACAGTTGAGACAAAGGCAGATATTTGTTCTAATTGCTACAAGGGACAGACCCAACGAGCCAACAGGTTTTGGTCCATTTGAGTTAGTCTATGAAGATGAGGTTTGATGTCCATTAAAGATGACAAAACAGAGGTTTCTAAGTGAGGTTGAGGAGACTAACCTCTTGGACTATGAATCTACCTTCAGAGAAAGACTCGCCAAGGCATGCGAGGTAGCCAAGAAACATCTTAAATCGTCCCAAAGGTCATGATAACCCGATTTGACACCAACGCCCTCGTGCCTTTAGTCCTGAAGACAACGTATCGATCTTATCACACTTGCAAGGTGGGCCACTAACAGCTGAGTTTAGTGGACCTGATCGCGTTCTCCACCACATATCAGACAGTCTATATTAGCAGTCGCAATAGATGCCGAGAATTAACTGTCCTTATAGCCTTTTCCGGAAAGTGTCTGATCTCCCCTTGATTAACTGCCGCTCTCTAAGATAGAGGTATGAAAAGCTGCTTCCGGGATGTAGTCGCCTCATTTTCATTTTACCAAAGGCACCCGCAATTATTTTGAATAATATATTGATAAATCATTCCATAATATCTGTTTAGAAAACTATTGTTTTTAGTATTTTACATGAACCGATGGATCCTGCATACGTGTACATTGCAGAGAAAAATTTCTGGAAAAATCGAGTATTTAATATCTGAACATAATTGCGAGTGCCTTTGGTACTTACCGGAAGTTCTCTTCGCCAACACACCCCAAGTGGAACAAGGGAGATAAAACCCTTTCCAAATGGACTATACACATCTTCTTTTTGGTAATTCAAACTGCCGAAGCACCTAGCTATTAAATTCCATTGCATAACATGGAATCATACACGGTAGTTAAAATAATTGTTCTCGCGTCATTTTGGATACCGGTGAAAATAAATTAAAAGCCATTCACGGTCTCTCGTCATAAATTGTTCCTGTATAACTCTCCTCGTTATTTCCTTTTTGCACACGAATCTTCTATTTACCCACAGTGTTGTCGGTAACATTAATCGTGTCTGCAAAGACGAATATCACAGATATGTAGAAAAAACGTAAAATATAACGAAATAATAAATGACCAAAATTACGTCAAATAGTAGCCTCATAATAACCTTGATGATACAAATAAAATGACAATTTGTTTGATAGAACTAACTAAATATTCTGATTGTTTTATAACTAATTAAAAATTAAAACAGTTATTTTTCTTTTAAAATAGCTCACATCAGTCAATGGGTTACTGTTATATAATAGTCCTGGTTGCATCGCCCATGTCCTGGAATGTATGGCCCATCGTATACACGTAGAAATTCAAAGATTGAATTTGAATGTTGCACAAGGTATAATTTCAGTTTGTACAATACTTGAGCCTATTACATCTTGCTAACCCTTTCTGTATATGGTGCGTTTTAGCACCATATGATCGAATAAACATACAAGTAAATTACAAGATGGAATTTCCGTCTCAAGTTTCAATCGTGAAATTGATTAGCAAAGCGACACAAATAGAGCTATATCTATGCATGTTCACACAGTCTGTCTCAGGTGGCAGAATCACTCTCCAATAAGATACCATATACACTCGTCCACTGATCTTGGCAGGTTGTCAACTCACCAGCGGGGAGAGGGGGGGGGGGCGTTTCAACAAACGTTTTCAAGGAGAAGAAAAAATGTTTATATTATTTCACAATCTTTTTTGTTAATCAATTTAAGTAGCGTAGATTTATTTCTTCGGTGGGGACTTGTTTTCTCCACAAGGCTTGTCTTTTAGATGAGGACTTGTTTCTTCGTTGTAGGGTTGTTTCTTCGATGGGGACTTGTCTTTTCGATGTATACTTATTTTCGCTCTTATTACATGTATGCAGTACTGATATTTATTAGATCTACCATAGGAATATTGCATGGGGTTGTGTATACACGTTCACTGCTGGTGAAAACATTCTGTCCATGGCAGTATGGTACCTTAGCGATGACTATGTCTTCATTGTAACGGTGCCATTGTACTTCTATGGTACCCCTACGATGAAGATGTATTCACCGCTATGGTAATATATCGCTAGGTCATCAGCGTTGTCTCCATTTGGAAATTTACTGTGTACAAAAAACACATATCTATAGAGTCAAGTGCATATATAGCAAGCGTCAGATCTGACAATCGAGATTCAACCGTCGTCCGTAAAAGATAATCGATCTATTTCGTATGACAGTCCGTACCAATTCCAGCGCATATGAAATGAAAATAATAATTAAAAAACACGATGGTTTCCTCCAAGAGAGAATAGGTCCAGATATGATGTTCCATCTAGGCTATTAGTGGGAACGATACCGTTACCGTAAGCTGTTTATCTCTGGTGTTTCTGACCAGTTTTAAATATAGACTGCTTTGACTGCAAGACAAAGGGAATCATCATAACCCTCTGTATCACTGTTAGCGAATTAATTAACTTTTGTAGAGTGTACCTTTTCTGATTGCATACAGAAGCAAAGTGTTTGTATTTACGCGCCCTTCGTACACTGCTTTTCATCCGTAGAGTAGCCTACTTGCGGTCATCAAGAATCTAGCCTCATGACCTGTAAGTTTGTGACTGTTGCCATTTATATCCACTATACTTCCTGTTTAATGTTTCCCGTTTGTATTCCCATTCTATTGCTGTGCCTGTCCCCGATCGTAACATCCACCTGTATTTCCTTTGGATCTATAGACAGTTTTCACAGATTTATCTTCGCTCTACATGGATTTCAGTTGGGCTTCGGAAAATTCCCTTGTTCGAGCAAAGTTCACTGTAGCTTCAACAATAGCTTCTGATCGTTCGATGATACATTTTCTTCGCTAACTTTGTGATAGTTTGTTCACGTGTTATATAACCGCTCATTGGCTTTCGTATTATCATGGAGAGTAATGACGGACCGAGCAGCTACTTTTACTGTCTTAGTTGGTGGGTACAATAACTTTCTTAACTCCAAAAGTTTATCCGTTATAACATGTCCGTATTTAACGAGAATTCCCGAACGTAGCCTAGTTGTGGAAGAAAGCAATTGCGATAAATATTCATTAACGACAGCATAAGTCTCAAGACCAAATCCAGTCACACCCCAATTTCCGGTTGTCGGTTACATTACATTGATAACTTCCAAAACAATCCACGTGATGGAAAAATACACTAAGACGATCGACTAATATCAATTCCCCATCTCCCATGTAAACAAATACGCCAGAAACACGGGGCAGTATATGTCAGTATATGGAAAAGTGCATTCCATTGTATCCACGTGGCAAAATATGTGATAAATATAAATTATCACTACGAGTGGTCATTTATATGATGTTTTATCACACTCGTTTGATAGAACCCATATGGAAGGCACTTTTCCATATACTATATATATTGCTGTCCTCAATCGCGGGCATTATAACGATTATCTGTTCTTGGGTTGTTATTGCGAACAGGATTGATTTCTTCTTGAGGAAACTCTGCAGTCTGCCTTAGAGCACTGTTGTGTTTTTCTCCTGGGTCTTGCTCCGTATTTAATGGTGTTCGCTTTAGATGTTTTTTTTTTCTTTTACGTCACTCTTTGTTGGTCTGTTGTCTCACTTCGAGCCGACAGGCATATTGCGACGTAATGCTCAGGTATTCCCCACCGCCTTCTCAGTCCGGCGAGTCCAATCTATTAAGAATTTCCATATATATTCTTATGGACGATCCAGCTATTTGTTCCCCGCCGCAACGCGGCCGGGGACTTTAAAATGGTTCTTGCTTCTATGTGTTCGTGCATGCACGGACATGTCCGTGCAAATACTTCGTAAGCAATAACTTCTAAATGCTTTGTCGGATTCCTCCGAAATTTGGCATCTGCATTCTTTGCGACAAGACGTCTCTTGGTATTACGTTTCAGCAAGATCCGCCTGTAGGTGGCGCCACTGGGGTCTTGCTTCTATGTGTCCGTGCATGCACGGACATGTCCGTGCAAATACTTCGTAAGCAATAACTTCTAAATGCTTTGTCGGATTCCTCCGAAATTTGGCATCTGCATTCTTTGCGACAAGACGTCTCTTGGTATTACGTTTCAGCAAGATCCGCCTGTAGGTGGCGCCACTGGGGTCTTGCTTCTATGTGTCCGTGCATGCACGGACATGTCCGTGCAAATACTTCGTAAGCAATAACTTCTAAATGCTTTGTCGGATTCCTCCGAAATTTGGCATCTGCATTCTTTGCGACAAGACGTCTCTTGGTATTACGTTTCAGCAAGATCCGTCTGTAGGTGGCGCCACTGGGTCTTGTTCCAATCTTTAGTGCATGTCCGTGCAAATACTTCGTAAGCGATAACTCCTAAATGCTTTGTCGGATTCCTCCGAAATTTGGCATCTGCATTCTTTGCGACAAGACGTCTGTTGGTATTACGTTTCAGCAAGATCCGCCTGTAGGTGGCGCCACTGGGTCTTGTTCCAATCTTTAGTGCATGTCCGTGGATGTTCGTGCAAATGCTTCATAAGCGATAACTCCTAAATGCTTTGTCGGATTCCTCCGAAATTTGGCATCTGCATTCTTTGTGACAAGACGTCTGTTGGTATTACGTTTCAGCAAGATCCGCCTGTAGGTGGCGCCACTGGGTCTTGTTCCAATATTTAGTGCATGTCCGTGCAAATACTGCGTAAGCGATAACTCCTAAATGCTTTGTCGGATTCCTCCGAAATTTGGCATCTGCATTCTTTGCGACAAGACGTCGCTGGTATTACGTTTCAGCAAGATCCGCCTGTAGGTGGCGCCACTGGGTCTTGTTCCAATCTTTAATGCATGTCCGTTCATGTTTGTTCAAATCCTTCGCGAGCGATAACTTTCGAACAATTTGTCGGATTTCTTCGAAATTTGGTAAATGCATTCCCTGCGACAAAACACCGTTGGTGATGCGTTTCAGCAAAATCCACCCGGAGGTGGCGCCACTAGAGTTCATTCCATTATTCCATGCTGCAAGTGATAACTTTCTGGGTAACATGAGAAACGTTGCGGCTCATCGGATTCTTCTCAAATTTGGCATGCATTTACCATGACAGGAGCTGTTGCTTGGGATTGCCTTTCGCTCACTTGCACTGACAGGTGGCGCCACCTGGTGGCAACATCACAAATTCGTTTCCGGGTAATAACTTGAGAACTGACCATCGGATTCTTCTCAAATTTTGTAAGAATGTACCGGGACATAAGATGTCGCTTGATAATGCATTTCACTGACTTGCGCCTAGAGGTGGCGTCACCTGGTATCAAAATCTAAATTTGGTTTCTGGGCAATAACTTGAGGACCCTCATCGGATTCTTCTCAAATTTGGTATGCAGATGTCCCCACGATACCATGTTCCTTGGGATTGTATTTTTCCCGCTTCTGCCTACAGGTGGCGTCTCCTGGTGGAAAAATTTGCTTCCGGGCAATAATTTGGCAACTGCTCATCAGATTATTCTCAAATTTTGTATTCATATGTGACCCGCCCCAAATAACATGAACACCGGTGGGCATCTAGTACCGGCAATAACTTGAGGACCCCTCTGCAGAGTCTCAAAGCTCATATGCCGATACCATGACATGAGATGTCATTTGGGATTGTGTTTTGCTTGCTTGCACCTACATGTACAGGTGGTGACTCCTTGTGGCAAAGTCTAAATTTGGTTTCTGGGCAATAGGTTGAGGATGCCTTCATATTCTTGTCAAATTTAGTTTGCAGATAATATGCCATGAGTTGTCTCTTGGGGTTGCATTTCGGTTACATAATTTTCATGCTACATGGTAAAGAAAATATATTACAGTAGCAATCAACATTCAGTCAGCCATTCGGAGTTGATCTCAAAACCTGGGAAGGTGGAAAGACCCCTCTGCCCCTTACGCCTGTGAAGTAGCTGTTGCCATCCTCATGAATATCTTCTGAAACCGACAGCGCTTATAAATATTGCTGCCATTTTGGCGGGGGACCTAGCATCCTCTGGCTGCTTGTTGCGAATAATAATCAGAATATTCATTTATCATATACCTATGCGCGCTAGGATAGTGATACACACTCGCGTTTTCTGTTTCCGTATCACCCTAGTCGCTATCTGTATCGCCCTACTCGGTGACCGGAACTATTTTCGCCGGTGACCTTGGCAACCTGTCGGGGAAAGCCCGTGAAACCCGTTCTGTTCTAATTATAGAACTGAAAACTTCACACATGCTGATCCTTTCTGAAGGCTATTTCCAGATCAATAAAAATGGATTTACACTTGCGATAAAATATGCATATATACTAAACCTATTCTGAGTCTGATTTTGGCCTTCCTGACGGTCAATCTGAGCCTTGTTAACTTACGGTGGGCCGTACCCACCGTACCTCACCAGATGATTACTGTGCGACGAAATCATTGAAAAGTTCATCACATAGTGAGCAACAACTTGCGAGAATTACTTTAAATAGTAACACTGAATGATGTACAAATTTCAACAAAAAGAATCTAGCCGATTATGATAACATCCGTTTTTTTCCAAGACTCAAAATCAAATATAAGCCTGTTACCCGGTATTTGAAATTATTTCTTGATGGCGAATACAAATGGACGAAAGACAAACGTTTTCAGTGACAAGAACTGAACAAAAGCATGAACACTCTGGCTCGTAATGTTGTTTAGTCTATATGTTGTAAGTCTGTTAGCGTTGAAAATAAACACGCCGATATTTCTCCAGACGCCCCCCCCCCCAGTCGTCTTCGGCGAAGTGATAACCTATGCAGCAAATTTCCATTTTCAGGCCGCCTTGATGGGGACTGCACGCTCCCCGTCTGGCCATGGATTATCACTGCAATTGCCCCCTGCAAGCTCTGCTTGACTACTGCTTTATAGAAAACATCTGAATTCCAGGGACAGACAGTTGATCCACAGTTATAAAATAGACAGCAATTCAATCACGTGTTTTCTTATTTAACCCTACCTGGCCTGGGGGGGGCCATTATGGCCCCCCTACCAAACTTTCTGCACTATCTCCGGGACGGCAAACAATGGAGAGCTGAAACTCCGTGACTTTATCATTTGTCTTATTGGGGTCATTTTGAGCCTATTTTCATAACCCCCGGAGCAAAGGATCATGGGTAAATTCAAGATGGCGGCCACGTGGTGTACCAGAAAAGTGATTTTTTGTCATATTTCTTCAAAATTTCTGCTTTTCCGCAATGAAAAGTGGGCAAAAACTATTTTATTTCGTATCACATTAATATTTGCTAATTTTTCATGCAGTTTTTGTGGAGAAATTGCAAAAATAAAAAATTCGGAAAATCTGACCAAAAAATCGACCAAAAAATGCCGTTTTTCAAAATGGCGTCACTGTGACGTCATCAAAGCGGCCATCTTGGATTTTTTTACATTTTCTGGTAGAGCTTGACCCAAGGGTATAGTGTAATAAATTTCAGCCCCCTAGCTCAAGAGGTAAGAAAAATAATTAGGGGGGGCCATTTCGGCCCCCCCCCAGGCCTGGACAGGTCCCAAAAAGCCCAGGCCAGATAGGGTTAAATCAAAAGTTATTTGAAAAATTATGTTTGATTCGATAAATCCAAGAGAAACTGTAAAATCCAATCATGATCGAATCCTGGTAGGCCTAGTATTTTTTATTTATTTTTTTGATCCGATTTAGATGTAATACGGTCGTATGGTTATGCAGCTTGCAGCAGTAAGTTTTCTGGGCACCCATTTCGTTCCTCCAAAAGTTTCGTCTCGCCAAACCACTGATGAACTTTTCTTGCCGTGAATTTCAGCAACTGCCGCAGCCATCGGGCATGCGTCGATCTATAAACGTACCTTTGACACTGATAAACTGACTGCAAAATGTAATTCCTGAATCAAGAATCGCCTGTGACACTGTCGGAACCGCGTTGCTTGTCAGTTTGAATTTCTCAGTTGAAGAATTTCCGTACGCCTGCATCGATCCATCGTGTTTCGCAGTTCGAATGACAGTTTGTTGAACAACACATCAAACAGTATATATGTACGTTTCAAGTTCACCATTTCTGCATTCCTCGATGTCAAATATTACGGAAGGTAATCTTCCAACCTGACTCTGTCTTTCTTCTCTCTTTCTCGTTTTGTTTGTCCTGACCTAGTTTGTTCCATTGAGGCGCGCGACTTTATTTTTGGCCCAGTGCCACGTGCGCGGATTTATTCAGTTAGTTCAAATGAGCCTTATCACGTCAAGTACACAATCAAAGCGCGTAAACACGAGCAAATTATTTTTTCTGTTTATAAACGCAACATACGGTGGGAAATTGTGAATTGCCATGATATCATGTATCGACCTTCTGGCTGTTATGGGTTACGGAGTGTCGGACTGATACCTGGGCCGATATGGAAATAAGTATACAACAATCTCATTATATTTTATTATACCTCTTGAATATTCATGAGGGTTTTCTGATATTTCATTGGTCAAACTTTACCCAGCCACGAGTCAATATTTTTCAATCACTGACCCAGCTGTTTATGTGTCAGGGGCCCCAAGTCAACCTTGCTGCCCTAAACAAAGATCCGGTAATTTTATGGTAGTAGGAATATCATGATACCAGCTTCTTCACATATTTACATCACAAAAGGTTGTGACGTATTCTGATAATAGGACAGCTGTTGACTGTCACTCTTGAGATAGGGTAGACGGGTACCCAAGTGCCAGTACTCCAATGATTGAGTGGGAGCCCCGTTCATAAAATACAATGGAATTGTTGAGCGTGTGACCATATATTGATGTTGAGTAGTGTTATTGTCGTAATATTTGTGGCACATGGATGGGTATCAATGAATGTACCCTGAGCGTGAGGGGTGGACTATTCGTCGTCATGTCTGCGGCATCTCGGCAAGTCGGCACGTCTCCAACACACTAGCATCAATTAGTTTCAATAACCTGCTTACTTCCTCTTCCACCGTGATGTTTTCATTCATCCTCCCCACAGTGCATGCTTCATTTCGCAGGCTCCATTACTATCCCTGCCTCCAATAGCGGAAGTTGACCTTTACTACGTTGCTATGACGTATAGGGGAAAACCCACGCACGCACGGTTCAGTTTGAATCCGGCCGAACAACTCCTTCAGTGTTGCAAATGAGCGAACTACTTTTCATATGCACTGTCCAGATAAACAGGCAAAATAATCTGCAGATAATTCTTTTTAACGCTAGATCAACAGAGGTATTATGCAGAATTGAAAAGTAATAGAAATGTTCGGCAAATATCTATTTTACTATATATGATGTCACTTCCGGCGATGTGCGCGAAGGCCCCGAATCCGGTCCAAAAATCTGACTGGTGGCTGGGGTGTTATTAGACCCCCAGCGAGGTCGTTGGTTTTCATTTTGCTGTAAAGCAGTCTCAGAATAATATTTGTAAATATCCGTGTTGACGTCAGGTGGATGGTGGGAATCACGTGATATTGTTAATATGGGGAGGGACGAATGACCTTGGAAAATAAGGGAGATCGTGAATAAGGATGTGCATGTGATGTGACCGATACCTACCCGTCGACGGCACCATCTGCAGTGTCGGCAAGTCGGCGTGTTGGCAAAATTTGGGACAAAAATGAATAAGGGAGGTAAGCTGGTATCGAAGTATTGTAAACAAGGGGAGGTAGCCAGTTTATACCATTTCGTCTCCACTTTGGGTTTATTTGTAAATAAGGATGTATATGTGATGTGCCTGGTAGCGATCCGGTCGTCGTGTAGATTGTCGGCAAGTCGGCTTGTTGGCAGAATTTGAAGAAATATGAATAAGGGATGTAATCTGTGGTTATTAGGAAACAGGTGGAGATTGACAGTGTATGCCATTTCGTCCTTTTTCGAGTTTGTAAATAAGGACGTATGTGGAGAGTGTCGGCAAGTCGGCATGTTGGCAAGATTTGTAGTCAGTATAAATAAGGGAGGCAATCACTGGTTATTGTAGTCTGGATACAGTGCCTGCCATCTAAGTATTGGATAGAAGGGGAGGTAGCCAGTATATACGATTTCTTCTCCACGGCGTATATGTAATGTCACTGATGTCACCCTGTTGTGTTGGCATCGCTCTTTGAAGTGTCGGCTTGTAGGCAAGTCGGCATGTCTCCAAAACACTAGCGTGAATTAGTTTCCATAACCTGCTTACTTCCCCTTCCACCGTGATCTGTGAAGCAGTGCCAGAATATTATATGTATATATTCGTGTTGACGTCAGGTGGATGGCAGGAATCACGTGACATTGAAAAGATGGGGCTGGACGAATAGCCTGGGAAAATAAAGAAGATCGTAAATAAGGATGTGCATGTGAGGTGACCTATACCGACCCCGTCGACGGCACCATTTGCAGTGTCGGCAAGTCGACGTGTTGGCAAAATATGAGAGAAATATGAATAAGGGAGGTAAGCTGGTATGGAAGTATTGCAAACCAGGGGAGGTAGCCAGTGTATGCGATCTCGTCTCCATTTTGGGGGTATTTGTAATAAGGATGTCTATGTGAGGTGCCTGATACCGATCCTGTCATCGTGTAGATTGTCGGCAAGTCGGCTTGTTGACAAAATTGGAAGAAATATAAATAAGGGATGTAACTTGTGGTTAATCTACCCTGAGTTACTGCCCCTGTTATGAAAGAAAAGGAAGCAAAGGGAGGTCGGCAGTGTAAACGATTTCATCCTTTTCGGGTTTGTTTGTAAATAAGGATGTAGGGCCTATATGTGAGGTGCCTGACACCTACCCGTCGACGTGGCCTTGTAGGGTGTCGGTAAGTCGGCGTGTTGGCAATATTTGGAAGAAATATAAATAAGGGGGGCAACCACTGGTTATTGTAGTCTGGGTTACAAATAATCTGTAGACCCTGCTATTGAAGCATTGGAAAGAAGGGGAGGTAGCTAGTGTACACGATTTCGTCTCCTCGGCGTATATGTAATGTCACTGATGTCACCCTGTTGTGTTGGCACTGCTCTTTGGAGTGTCGGCAATAGTATATAAAGGGCAAATTGGAGCGTATTTAGGAGGCGACAACTCTGTTTGAACAATTTTTCGCGGAGGATGCGGAGGTCAGGGTCACATCCGGGTCAAAGGCCATGTGAAGGTCAAAGGTCACATCCGGGTTAAAAGGTCAAAGGTCACTTCCGGTCACGTGACGGCTCAGCAATAAGACCCCAGTGACTCCCAATGTCAATCTCCAGAAACATGATCCCCGACAATATTGCCATCTATTTGCCCATGGGCAAATTGGCGCTTATTTAGGGGAGATAACTATGTTTGAACAACTTTTCGCGGAGGATACGGAGCTCAACTTGAAGATCACGTGATCGAGAGGTCAAGGTCACATCCGGGTCAAAGGTCCTTTGAAGGTCAAAGGTCACATGCAAGTCAAAAGGTCAAAGGTCACTTCGGGTCACGTGACGGCCCAGCAATAAGGCTGAGACCCCAGTGACTCCCAATGTCAATCTCCCGAAACATGGTCCCCGACAATATTGCCATCTATTTCCCCATGTTAAATGGCCAGTGGGGAACCCTCAGTGTCTCCTTACAGAGAGAAACCGTATTGGCACAAAAAAAATACTTGAAACCATGAGAATGAAGACTTATAGTAATACACATAATCTATAGGTGTTCTACTGTGTTATTATGACGAATCTAGCATGCGCAGATTGGGGTGTAGTAAGTAAAGTGGTTATTTTATTATGACGACTCCAGCATTCGTGCGACCCCAAGGTCGAGCGTTTATTGTCCAGTTTTCACAAACAAACATGACGAATTTCAACATGGCGACCGCACAAAGTTCGTCCTACGTATGCTGACTGGCAAGGAAGACAACTTTGATGGGGCGAACCCACTGTAGGCGCAAATCCCCGGTGATCTCCCCTGAGACGTTTTGGGGCCGAGAGGGGACCCTATTGGTCCGATGGGGTCGAATGAGGTATCAATGTAAAACATACGTGTTGAAGCATCCGACAGACGGGGTGTGGCGTGGAAGCGGCGTCATTATGTGCATGCGCAGTAGACAAAGGGTATGGAAATAGACGTTTTGGGGTCTAGGGAGATCACGGGTGGTCCGATTGGATCGAGTGAGGTATCAATGTAAAGCACACGTCAGGTAGCATCCGCCGGGATGGGTGTGACGTGGAATCGACGTAATTCTGCGCATGTGCAGTAGACAAAGGGTATGGAAATATACGTTTTGGGGTCTAGGTGGTTCACTAGTGGTCCGATTGGATCGAGTGAGGTATCAATGTAAAGCACTCGTGAGGGGGCATCCGCCGGGAGGGGTGTAACGTGGAACCGACGTCATCCTGTGCATGCGCAGTAGACAAAGTGTATGGAATATCCGTTTTGGGGTCTAGGTGGCTCACTAGTGATCCGATTGGATCAAGTGAGATATCAATGTAAAGCACACGTGAGGGAGCATCCGGCGGGATGAGTGTGACGTGAAACCGATGTCATTCTGCGCATGCGCAGTAGACACAGTGTATGGAAATAGACGTTTTGGGATCTAGGTGGGTCACTAGTGGTCCGATTGGATCGAGTGAGGTTTCAATGTGTAGCATTCGTGAAGAAGCATTCGACGGGATGGGTGTGACGTAGAACTGACGTCATTGTGCGAATGCGCAGTAGACAAAGCGTATGGAATAGACGTTTTGGGCTCTAGGTGAGCCACTATTGGCCCGATTGGGCTGAGCGAGGTGTCAATGTGTAGCATTTGTGAAGGTGCACCCGACCGGATGGGTGTGACGTGGAACTGACGTCATTGTGCACCTGCGCAGTAGACAAAGTTTATGGAAATAGACGTTTTGGGGTCGAGATGGGCCCTTAGCTTCTGATTGGACAAGAGCAGCCGAGAATACATCTAACAGGCCAAGAACGAATATGACAGAGACAGCACCAAATGGCGGCCTCTGATTGGACAAGAATTGTTGTTGTTCTCTCATCTGTCATCCATGTTGTTGTTTTTCTCTCATCTGTGTATATCATGGCGTCAAGGCGCACGAGTGCTTCATCCTGATACTTCACTCGACCCAATCGGGTCAATATTGGCCCATGTCAGCCCCAAAATGTCTATTTCCATACCCTTTTCCAACAATTCCCAGTTTGTGCATGCGCAGAATGACGATATTCCTACTCCACATCCACCCAGTCGGATGCTACCCCACACATGCTTCACATCGATACCTCACTCAACCCAATCAGACCATCAAGGGCCCATCTCGACCCCAAAACGTCTATTTCCATACACTTTGTCTACTGCACATGCGCACAATGACGTCAGTTCCACGTCAAATCCATCCAGTTGGGTACTCCTTCACGAATGCTACACATTGACACCTCGCGCAGCCCAGTCGGGCCAATGGTGGCTAACCTAGACCCCAAAACGTCTATTTCCATACACTTCTATTGCGCATGCGCACAATGAAGTCAGTTCTACGTCACACCCATCCCGTCGGATGCTCCTTCACGAATGCTACACATTGACACCTCGCACGGCCCAATCGAACCAATAGTGGCTCCCCTAGACCCCAAAACGTCTATTTCCATACACTTTGTCTACTGCGCATGCGCAGAATGACGTCGGTTCCACGTCACTCCCATCCCGGCGGATGTTTCCCGCGTATGCTTTACATTGATACCTCACTCGATCCAATCGGACCACTAGTGACCCACCTAGACCCCAAAACGTCTATTTCCATACCCTTTGTCAACTTCTCATGCGCAGAATGACGTCGGTTCCACGTCACACTTATCCCGGCTGATTTTTCCTCACGTATGCTTTACATTGATACTTCACTCGATCCACTCGGATCACTAGTGACCCATCTAGACCCCAAAACGTCTATTTCCATACCCTTTGTCTACTTCGCATGCGCAGAATGGCGTCGCTTCAACGTCACACCCCTCCGTCGGATGCTCCTTCACGTATGCCTTACATTGATACCTCACTCCACCCCATCGGAAAAATAGGGGCCCCTCTCGGCTCCAAAACGTCTCAGGGAGACGCGCCTACAGAGGGTTCGCCCCGTCAGAGTTGTCTTCCTTGCCGGTCATCATACATATGTCGAACGTTGTGCGGCCGCCATGTTGACATTCGCCATGTTTTTTTGTGCAGACTGGACAATAAACGCTCGACCCTGGGGTCGTCATAATGAAATAATGACTACTTACTACACTCCAATCTGCGCATGACTAAATTCGTCATAATAACATAGTAGAACACCTATAGATTATGTTTATTACTATAAATCTTCCTTCCCATCGTTTCAAGTATTTTTTTTCGTGCCAATATGGTTTCTCGCTGTTTGGAGACACTGAGGGTTCCCCCCTGGCCATTTAACATGGGCAAATAGATGGAAATATTGTCGGGGACCACGTTTCGGGAGATTGACATTGGGAGTCACTGGGGTCACAGCCTTATTGCTGGGCCGTCACGTGACTGGAAGTGACCTTTGACCTTTTGACTCGGATGTGACCTTTGACCGTCACATGACATTTGACCCGGATGTGACCTTGACCTCTCGATCACGTGATCGTCACGTTGAGCTCCGCGAAAAGTTGTTCGAACAGAGTTCTCCTCCTAAATACGCGCCAATTTGCCCTTTATATACTAATGTCGGCAAGTCGGCTTGTAGGCGAATGGGAGAGAAACGTAAATAAGGAGGAAAAATATAGCTTGGTGTGCATTTTTTAGCTGTACACACTGTTCAATGGACTGACCCATGGTCCATTTGATAACCTTGAAATTATAGTGAATAGCCCTGGTTTTGAAGGTGATTCATGAACAAATAATATAAAAAGTATTTATCGTTTTCTTTTATTCTAGCAGTTTTTAAGATAATCACAATTTCTATCAAAATTTATGAAATTGGATGAATGTTGCTGGACATGGCAAGAGGGGAGACAAGCCTGTTTAACGGCTGGAAATGCACAACGATAAACTGCGAATGGGGAGCGGTGTTTGGCTAAGTATTAGGGTCGGTTTATTGTGTGATGGCAGTATTTTCTTTCATCCACACGAACTCATGAATTGGCTGCCAAAAGTGGACAATAATAACAGTAGTGTGCCAACAGCGTGTGAACAGCCGACCTGCCGATGGGAGATATAGGCTGTTTCTCATAGGCAGACTGTCGACATAGTCATACGAAGATATGGTTGGTATGTGGTGGACAATGATGCATAGTCATTACGGTAGACCTTATCACTCAGTTGAATACATTCGCCAAACAGTGTTTATAAACAAACGATACTTCCGGAGCAGCAAGGTTGACTTGGGCCGTGTCAGGTGGAGCGCGTGAGGTCCGGAGTCAATATTGTGATCACCTGGTCATTGTTCTGTCTGCAACGTGGCTGACGGTGGTCGCTTCGTAGATTGTACGATGAAAATCTACAAGAACTGTTACAAAATAGGGACAGAAAGAACGCAAAAAAATGTTATACAGGCGTCTCAATATTACGGGTCTACTGTCAAGCAAAAGATATTCATTTCGGTATTCTTTCGTCGATAACGAAAGAACAACTAATTGGTGAATTCCTCTTCAAACTCTTTGCTGAGTTGAGAAAGAAGGATGGAGATAAATACTCTCGTTCGTCGATGGTAAGCATATGTTTCGGTCTCCTGAATATTCAAGAGGTAGAATAATTTGTTATATGTAATTTCTATCTGCACTGCCCGAGTAATCCATTTCATTCCCATCTCAAAACTGGAATGAATTTACGCTGTCGATGTCACCCAATCAAATGAGTTCACCATGACCTAAATAGGATTTATGAATGAAGTGTGTGAAGCCAAGTGCCTACATTGTATCAAAACACCCAGGGTTTGTGAAACGCTTCTGAAACTTTAAATTCTCAGTATTATTCTAGTCAGATTGGAGATTTATCCATGAACTATTCATACAATTGTATCTGTGTGTCTTATTTCCGAAAACACACAGCTGCATGACAGAAAGTATTCGCCAAACAGCGTTTTTGAAAAGGAGTAATAATAGTACCATGCGCTAGTCTGGCGTCATAGCGATAATTCACTGCATTTAATAAATTCGGTATAATAAAACACTTATAAACTTGTGTGGCCGAGGTCAGGTCGCTTTGGCCAAGTCTGGCCAAGGGTCCAGGTTTCATGATATTGACTCCGTCACAAGTTAATAAGTGTATAATGATCCCTCTATATTTACCGACTGCTGTACTGGCTGGACTGGTCAGTGTCCAGGATAATAGGAACAATGAGCAATCTCGTGTTCTGCACAAGTAGGTGCCGTCGTGATATGACTGAAAAGTTGTTAAAAAACTATGTTAAATCCTGATCTCACTCACTCACTCCGTCTATATTTATTGGTGAAAGCCCATGAATACAACGGATAAAATACCGGTAAATCAAAATAGCTTAGTCCGATAAGGTATGAAACACCTTAACTACCAACGCTGTTCGCTTTTGTGGGGGTTTTGGTAGAGGGGTCGCGATGCTTTGCCAGAAAAATGTGCGGTCACTGCGAAGACGTAAAAAAAACTAGAGAAAGTTATCGGACAATTTTTTTAGTCGAAAGGCCGTGAAAGTTACCATTTCTATGGTATCGAGCCGAAGACAATAGGATACGGGCAATAATTCCATGTCCATTGGAGCCAGAAACAATAAAATGAACAATAGCATATCATATGTAAATCTATCTGTTGTCTTGAAAGAGGTATTTGATTAGTTACAGGGCGAAAACAAGGTTCTGTAAATTATGTAAATATATATAGTAGCATAGACAATTTAATGCAGCAAATTGATAAAATTTATATATTTTTCTGAATGGTTCAGTTCTCCCTCGTAAACTTTAGGTTTCACGTGTAAAGCATTAGCAAAGAAATATTTGAAAAGAGAAATCCATAAAGGAAGGTGATATCTTGAGAGAAAAAACCTCTCACATATGCCCACATCTGCGCTCCCACTTTCCTTAGGACGGGTGTTAGTCTAGTGTCCATCTTTATAAAGACTACATAATTTTAGTACCGCTGGAAATTATTGATTTATAACCTGAATTTGTTTATTTTCTATATAAAGTCGAACACATCATGAAACTTGAAAATACACCGATACAAACTGTTCAGTTAAAATGAGAATCGCGTATGCGTCTCTGTAGATTGGTGCGGTGATAATATTTTCAACTGGGTAATATTGGCAGATGAAACTTCGCCATCGATCATGAACGGAATTGTCATCGACACAGTTATGTGATACGAATAAAGAATGATAGTGTTGTATTCTGAGTTGGGACATCCTGTTATTTAGTCCTTGCCTCACGATACCTCCTGGAGAAAGGATTACTTCCCAGTTTGGTCAATGTTTTCCCCAAAGAAACCGTGTAATGTCATTCACACGCAGCTTGCCCCTTATCATGTTCCATGTCAGCCATGACGGAGATATCCGAGACTCCTCCAGCCTTGACGGAGATATCCCAAGCTATGTCAACCACGACGGGCGGACAGATCCGAGACTATCTAAGTCGCCCTTCAGTCTTCTTGTGTCCAGCCGATCCATTCCTGCAGATTGAGCCTTTCCAGTAGACAATCATCATGAATCTGGAAACATTCTCCGGTTTTCCTGTTCACCTTGGTGGCCACACAGTTGGGATTTGCCACACAATCTACGATGCAGTTTCTCTGGGCAGTGTATTCGGCGGGACCGAGAGTATAACTATGGGAGCCGTCTTCTGTTTTGACTCGGAAGCATCCATCTGTAAAATATTTGAAATGCCCTTTTATGACATATCGAATAGGAAGCCTATATCATCAATATCATTTCGGAAAAGACACTGAGGTTATTCATTTATATTTTAGTTGAAACTTCCAGGGAAAATTACGAGAAGGTCAGGGACGGGTGATGTACTATACCTTCATAACCCAGGATAAACCAATCAAATTGAAATCGCCATGGTACCTGGATCACATGACAGGCGCTATCTGGCGATTGATAGGTCTGCGATTAGCGATAGGTTAGCTTTGGGTATGGGTGAAGTCACGAGGTCTACTTCTAGCGAGTTCGAGCCCAGCTGGCCCATGTGTGAAAGTTTGTCAGTAACTTGCCGATGGGCGGTGGTTCTCTCCGGGTACTCCGGCTTCCTCCACCAACAAAACTGAGTGTCACCATATGAGTGAAGCAAACTTGAGTGTGACATTAAGCCAAATCCCACCCCTCCCCACTTCTAGCCAGTAATATGTCTCATCTCAGCGATTAATGCGTTAGATATTGTCGTACGTTAAATTGGTTTATCCTATAGCAATGTTCAAATCCACGCTCTATTATCTGCGATTTTTTTCTTTCCATGAACACACACTCCTCTAATGCTGATCACCCAGCAGCTCAAATATATTCGATGGAATTCACTCGTCGCTATTGTGCATAAGAGGGAAGCGAAGTGTTCGATCAACTCTCAATGGGTTCATTATTGCACGATGAAAAAGATAGAATTTCGGAGGAATTTGTTGGAATAGAGAATTATCAATATTGAATCCCCTCTTAATTCTTAATACGAGAGAGAGAGAGGGAGAGAGAGAAAGAGAGAGAGAGAGAGAGAGAGAGAGAGAGAAATTAAAGTTGTGCTTAACACAATTTCAGTGATGTATCGATGAGCAATATGAATCTCTATATGAAGGCGTAGCAATCTATTAAAATTGCAACAACGAAAGATAAACGTGTCATGGAATTTATATATACATGAAGCAAAATTAACACACCAAATTTTCTGATACAATTCAAAATCACATTTTCTCTCATACGACCAAAAGGATCGTCTAAAGCAACTCATCGATAAAAATAAATTCTCACAATGGCAAAATTTATACAGTTAACCAAAATGTTTGACCGTGAAATTCTCATTTATTATCATCGAATTATGGCCAATTTGCATATGTCGAATATCTCTATAATCTTCCGTATTTAATAAGTTTGTTATGAAAAGCAGTCGGCTATTATTTGGCCCGAAGTTTTAATAAAAGCTAGGATATAATACGCCATGAATTACGAGCGTCTGGTCCGTCATTCATAATTCAGCCGTCGTCCATTAGAGAATACCCGCGTCCATAATCCATAGTACCAAATTCAAAAAGACAATCATAGTATACATAAACATAGGCTTGTTTCATGCAAGAGAGAAGCGGTCAACAGTTTTCAATGAATCCGGCAAGACATCTTGATGTTCCAAAAATATAAAATCCGTATGGCTGATCAGTATTCTTAATCCATAATATTCGTTGTAAAGTCGTCATCTAATGAAATAATATCCAAGTGAGCAAGTTGTGAAATTCTTAAAATATTCTACCTCGCATATATTAAGATCAAACTTACCTGCAGGATCTGCTCTTGGCTGAGGAACTGTGAAGGAAATTGTATGACTAAATTACCTATCGAAAGTTTATACTACCAAAACGGTTCTAACGCCACCAGGCCTGTGCGATTTGAGGCTTGAACAGGCTCGTAGTAGGTCATTGAAACTCTCCACAAAAGATTTTGGATTCAAGCTCTGACAAAAATGAAAATATTCAAGATCTCAGCTTTGATGATGTCACAGTGATTTCATATTGTAACAATAACAATTTGGGCAACAAATTAGAAAATAATTCTCGCAAAGTTGTAAATGCAAAGACAAAAATGAAAACGAAATCTTTCCGTCACACTATCACAAATCAAAGCTCTTCATGCAATCTTCCTGTGTTTGTGGTTGTAATAATGTCGCGTAATCATTGAGTTACAACAACATATACCATATTAGCACTTAATCGCGCCATTTTACGTATACATTCGGCCAATGATAATAACGACAAACAAAAATACGAGATGAATGGAGGTAAAACCGTATAGAGGAAATACAATTCAATGAACTTTCATGGTCAGTCACAGTGAAATATTCAGTACTATCACGGATACGTATGCCTATAAATGGGTAGATGCGTAGAATTATAAAGTTTGCTTGCTGAATGCAGGTTTATTATTTTTTGGTGATATATTTTGTTCCAGTCATACCACTGCGATAACGGAACAGGTATTCTGTTTCCAACGATACTATTAGGTACCCCTGAACCACCATTGTGTCGGTAGTTTGATCCGGCGTAAAATGAACAATGAAACTGGATAGTTCAGGTTACTGGGTAGTTCAGGTTACTGGATAGTTAATGTTACCGGATAGTTCAGGTTGATCTTACGGTGAAGAGCGACACCTCCATTTCCGACATAGAATTTTCTTCATACTCTTTTTTATATAAATTAGTACTTTCATTCAAGTCAGATGAATAACATAAAAATCCAGTATCACCATTTCACCATGTGGTATGGGAACCCAACAACGTGGGGTTCCCTTGTATCAAAGTAGGACAAAGCTGAGAGCAGGATGAAGAAAATAACTTCAGGTCTGATTTCTTGAGAAAATGCGCATAGATTTTGCACAAATTTGCAGAATCTCAGTTCCAACTGACAATAAATATAGAACAAATTCATTTAGAAGTTCGTTCTAAGGTGCGAAACATAATTTTGTCACATCTTTTTCGGTGTTATTTCTGTTAAATTGAGATATTTGTCATGGCGACAAATTTAGTCATATTCGAAAGCAATTTTTCATAGTTGTTTACCAATATACATATGCATTTTTAACATAAGATTATATTTCTCATACGAAATTTAATGTTTCCCAAATTGAAATGTATTATGATCTTTGCCTGAGCTATTGCTCTTCACATTTTTTTCTTTTTCTGAAATGTACACCAGTATACACGGAGATACTTACTGCCATATAATTTGATTTCGTCGAAGCTGAAGTCTAATGAGGAAGTCAAAATCTTGATTGAGTTCGTGGATACATCGTTAATCTGGAAATAGGCTGGCCCACCAGAGCAAGGAGATACTAGTTGCTGAAAGATTACAGGATGAGTTATACGTCTGAAAAATTGACACTCAAGGACACAATCCTCACAGATTGTAAAGGTGCACACTGGCGAGTCTCTTTATGAACAAGGGTCGAATCATAGGTGGCGTAGCAGACAAGGGAATTAACCCTATACATTAAATCAACAAACACCTCTAGAGAATTTCGTCCTAGAGGGAACGACCCAATAAGACCCACTCAAGAGGCGAGGGCACGAGGGGGCGCAGGTAAACTAAACCTCAAGCACTGTGGTAGTTCGCATTTACGCACCAGCAAATGCACACGTTGCCGACAGTTTAAAGGGCGAGTGAATACAGACAGCTGTATCAGTTTCAACAGAAAAATATAAAATACAGATATCCTGAACTTGCAATCGAGTTAGAATTTTACGGATAATGTATGTTTCTATTGTTACCTTAAGATTGATTCCAGAAGACATATTCTTAATTTGCATATCCCAGTATCCTGTCTATTAACTTGTAGGCCATGAAACACGTCCTGAATTTTGCCGCTACATGAAATTTCTTTGTAGATTTGCGGCGGCAACTTGATTTTTATCCCAAATGTACTTCATGAGTAGTCTCCCTTCAGAAGCAAAAGTTCCCACGTTTTCACTTGCACATTAATTAGGAAATTCACAAAAGCAGATGTCCATTCATCTAATCCTGATAAAGGGAAGAGATTAAGAATTTTAGGTAGTATTTGTTAGTGTCTCAGTTCCATTTGTTTACATTGTTCGTGAAAATGAGGTGTCTCAGACCCACCCTCCAATGCTAAATTTTCAGTTAGAATGTTTCTTTCCTAAATAGGATACGTTTCTCAAAGCTAAACTTGTGACGTTATAATTTATCTCTCCTTTTAAATGTTAATTGAAGTGACACTTCTGTAGTATGAATTTTCTGATTAATTGCAAGAGAAAACGTACGAACTTTTCATGTGAAGAGAGAATAAACAAAGCATTTCTGGAACAAAAATTGAGTTACCACTTTGGAGAGGCAACGAAAACGTCCATTCTCGAGATTTGACCCTTCAAATTTGGGCGTTAGCAGCGGGACTGGCCATTAACATAAATTTCGCAGCAAGCCATGGATATATCACAGCTTCAAAATGGAAGACATTAGCTAAAAACTCATAATGAAATCTGTATAAGCTGCAATGTAGACCTTTCCAAAACATCAAATATTCTGTGAACAAAAATCTTCGAACACTACTAACATTAGGTAATAACTAAAAATGTTCTCTCACGTGATATAGATTAGATGAGAAGGCGTCGGATTTCAATTCTTGTTTGTCTGTTAATTATTTTTTATTACACGGGACAGACGAACTATCACTTTCATTGAGCAGTAAATTAAATACGAACGCATTCTCACGCTTCTATCCTAATGAATACTTTATTCACTGACTGAACATGTATTCAACACACCCAAAGAATATTTCCCAGATATTGTAATTACATACTTGGAGGAACGGCCTATGATAAATGTTGTACATATTGAAGATGAACTGAGTTTTGAGCTATTTCTGTGAGAAATTGATGATGCAATGCATCGGGAAGGTCTTCTGGCAGCATCATTCGAACCCGTCTCTCTGCAGATATTTTTGTTTGCTGAAAATTTTGTTCAAGAATAATTCTCTCAATCGTGTACTAATGGATAGGCTGAATAGCATCCTGTCTTTGTGCGAAAAACTGACTTCATGATCACGACTAACCGTTTTAGTATAAATGAACAAATACTGTAAACATAATTCTAGAATGCTATGTAGTTTAAAGTACAGTGACAGCAAATTAATTGTAAATATACGATATGATGTCATTCATATTGCGAAATTAAATCAGCTTTTTTAAAGAAACATCATGAGAATAAATGTCATAATGGCTGTGTATGCTGTGTGGTTGTGGACTTATGCTCCCTTGATGGATACTGTTCATCTGCACATAGAGTAAAATGCTGTGCAAAAATCAAACAAAACTAGGCCAAACACGAAAACTGTCCGTTGCAGAACTCGACAGGCAATGGTGTTCATCTTTATTTCATAGCGGCGTGGGTTATGCTGCCTTTATTACTTCTCGGTTTGCGACGATAAATTTCTGTACAGCCAACGACGATGACCCCTGAATATCGGATCTCGTGATCCTTTTCTGTGCAGACAGTTCACACGTCGAACAATTGTGTGAGACTGGTCTAACTTAGAGCATGTCTTTAACTCTTACATACTTGTTTGAGCGACAAAAATTCCTGACGTCATCATACTGTCTAGTGACTGACTGTCGAACTGCTCACGGTGACTATCGCGTAGTATTATACCCCATGTAAATTCGTAATGTTTTCACTGGTTGACAGCCTGTCACGTGTCATTCTGCAAACCGTGATGTTCGGTGATGATGTGGTCATACCATGCCTTACAGTTGAATACATGTCATTTGTCACGGCAGAGACTCGAACATGACAAATGTTTCACGGCTATATCTGCTGAACCAAGAGTTGCCTCCCATAGCGCGCGCCAGCATACTCCCCAAAACGAAGATTGATGTGTTTATACGTCGACCCGTCGGTGATAGTAATTAGTGAATGTGATTTGGAAATTGACTGAAATAAATTTGTCATCTTTTAAAAAGGTAGATAAGACCACTGAGAACGTTGCTCTTCCAAATTATGCGACAAACAAGCCGAGTGTTCAACAGGTTATGATTATTTCACCGTAACATCCTCATTCACATGATTATAAAATCTTCATTTTTTCAAATATGACATTCGGTGTGCGCGCTCGTTGCACATCACATTTTTGAGAACTGACAAATCATCATGCTCCACGCTACAACATGCAATATTTTTATATTATCTCTGTGTGAGGGTTGAAGGATTGCATGTATTTCAAACGGTCGAATTCGTATCATGAACGGCGGAATATGGGGGCTAGTGGGGTCAAAAAAAACACACGACACAAAACAAAACAAAACAAAGCAGAGAAAGATTAAAAAAACGGCAGAGTACTAAAAGCTGAACTGTGTTTGGACCCCGACAAATAGAAAAAATAATCTGTGTTAGGGGTGAAATGGTCAAAGCTTGATGAACCTTTCGATTTAAATGATATATATTTCTTATTTAAATTAATTATATTTCCGAACATAATCATTTGCTTAACAGCGAATATTTAAAAAACAACGAAACATGCAAAACAAATATAGTTTACAGAGGCCACGAATTCTTATTTTATTGCTCGGAAATACGCTAGAATGCGTCTCCGGTCATCTAAGACCCCTGCAGCTTCCGGGGCCTAGGCGGCCCCTGCACCCTCGCCTATTTCTGCGGTGATATTGGCCCCTCTACTCACCAATTGCTTCCGCCGTACCTGCGTATCATGATGGATGAGTCATTCTGATAGAAATACGTCTGCCAACAAAATGTCGACTCTCGAATATATCTGTCTTTATTATTATTTTTTTAGTTTCATTTTTGTGTGAATACTTACAGTATCTGTTATCGACTGGTTGGTGTATTGGAATAATACTTCCGATTGGAAAGCAGGTGCTGTTGTTGATTTACATGAGGTGTATATTTCCACACAATCAATCTGGTATTCTCCAGTCAGTTGGATGTACACCCATTCCATCGGCGGTTGCCCTGTGTAAAAAAAAACAAAACATTTTCGAAATATGTGGCTGATTAAATGTGACCAAACCCAGAACTATCAAGAGGTCTGGGGCCGGTCTTACAAAGCGTGCGTAGCTTGAACGCATGACCTAACCTCCAAGGGTGACGCATGTTGAAGGTATATGTAAACTTGACAAGCGAGAGATGCTCCACAAAAACATTGCAATATATTGTGTTATTTCCGGTACAGTGAAATATTTAAAAATCACTTTTTCAGGAACAGTTTTTCCGCTGTGAAATGGATGATGTACGATAAGCCGATTATTTCGAGCCTTTTTACCCTTTTATAGAAAAAAAAAAATGTGTACATTAACGATGTGTCTTCAAACGTAACCATCAGTTGGTAACAGTTTGAATCCCCATCTGACTTGGGTGATCTGGGGTGAACTGCAGCTGGGCGGGGAGCGGGGGGGGGGGGGGGGGGCTGATTACAACATCAACTCCGATTACAAAAACGATATAGAGAAAATCGATCGAGAATTTTGAAAAGGATATCGTTTTTTTCATATTTTTCTCTCCACATTCCCTCGGAGGATTCAATTCCCGATATGATGGGGATTTCTTCGAGAAATGCAACGAAAATTCTCGAGTGAATGAAAAGCGATTAATGGAGACGCTTCCTAATGCTGTTATACGAATTAGGTATTTGTCTTTGGTGGCACCATGACCGCTTCTCTCTTGAAGAAGATCATCTGTTATTTCTATGTTTTTATTTCCTAAACATTTAAACTGGTGCTAACTGTCGAAATACGTATTTCGATTATTTACAAGGAAATAGTTTTGCGGACGACGGCTGAATATTGAATGTCGGATCTGACGCTTGCTATTTGGATAATACACGCGGAAATTATTTCATGGACGACAGCTGGATATTAAAAGTCGCATCCGACGCTTGCTATTTGGATTATAGACGCGGAAATTCTTTTGTGGACGAGGGTTGAATATTGAATGACGGATTTTCGCTTGTATATATTTTCAAAAAACTGATGTAGAATTTGTTCCGAAGTTCAGAATGATTCCAACAGGAAATGACCAAAAATCTCTTCATACTGGAACCAAATCATGCGGGACAACCTACATCATCTGAGGGTTTCTCTTTTTACTTTTACTGCAGATTTTTCCGCTCTGAAACTCACATGTTTTGGAGCAGCGGTACTGTACATCCAGATACTTGTATGTACCATAGCAGGGATCGCCAAACACGGGCTTAGAGGCCGGAACACTACATCCAGTTTTGTAGTCACACCTGAAACGAGCGGATAGATGCTGTAGAAACATTAGGGTGAGTGAGTGAGTGAGTGAATATGATTTAAAGTCGCTTTCAACATTATTTCAGTCATATTACGAAGTTTGATCCATATTCCGTTTCACAACCGGAAACCACACGGTAAATTTGCGACATCTCTGAATTTAAAAAAGGGCGGACACTTGTGAAGTTTGAAATGTCTGAGATAGATTTCAAACATTCGCCCCACCTAATTATAGTCCAAGAGCTAGGGCACTTTTAATTGTACGTCAGAGGCCAAAATGTTTGAGTATGTTTTCTAGACCAGAATTTTGTGCCGAGTCGGAAAATGCGCGTATTGGTGATCAAAGCTGCTGCACTTTGGATGAAAAACACGATTTTTCGACCAAATTTTCAACGAAATTGATAAAACGAATATATAATCAACAAATATTTAACCGGGCCTCCATATTTGGCTCTAAATTGAAGGTGTTGAACTGGTCCAAGCACTCACTTCAGAAATAGCCATATGTAATTGATTACCTTGGTCTCACGCGATTATTTCATCCAAAATGAGGTTAAAAATTTACAAATCTATAAAACATATCGCTAGAATTATCTCGCTGATATTCTTATTTCAACGGATAGGTTATTTTCATGCATCCAGAAATCGGACGACTATGGTGGCTGATATCTGCCATGTCGTATCATCGTACTATCGCCCTATTTTTACTGGCGAGATGGTACGATGGTACGATGGTACGATGGTACGATACGATGGCACGATGCGATGGTACGATGACACGATGCGATGGTACGATGGCACGATGCGATGGTACGATGGTACGATGCGATGGTACGATGGTACGATGGAAATTCCTCCATCGTACCATCGTACCATCGCATCGTACCATCGTATCATCGTACCATCGTATCATCGTGCCATCGTACCATCGTACCATCGCGCTTCGGAAGAGTTGCTCAAGTCGCTTGATCAAACGAAAGTCATGCGCAAATAAATTATATTGATTGATTTTTAATTGTTTTCATCGTACCATCGTACCATCGCATCGTACCATCGTGTCATCGCATCGTGCCATCGTACCATCGCATCGTCCCGTCGCATCGTGTCATCGTACCATCGCATCGTGTCATCGTACCGTACCATCGTACCATCGTACCATCGCGCCAATAAAAATAGGGCGATAGTACGATGATACGACATGGCAGATATCAGCCACCATAGACGACAGCTGTTGAGCATTTTGCAAAACCAAATATGACCATCGTCACCCAAATCTTCTGGCGAAATTTGCCCTAAAGTTACCCTACCCCCCATTTTCGGCAGAAACTGGAAAATGTGTTTGTCTTTTTGCAGATACCACGATTTGGCCCCACTATCTGCCTCATCCTCGCGAATAGAGAGCTGAAAATTTCAACAACCCGTATTTGCGTCATACTCTATCAAAAGATGCAATTTATATATCACTGACCGTCCCACTGACGTCACGTTAACGTGATGAACTCCAAACGTCATTCTCGAAATTTTTCATTTATTTTTATTTTTGTTGTTAATGTACTGATATATCCAACACAATACAACCGTTTCTGTTTAACTGTAATTATTGGATGTTCTCTGTGGCAGTAAAACAAATGAGCAAGCTTCTACGCAAAACGAAAACTGAAGGCTTTGAGACAGACAATATAATATGTATATCAATGATTTATGAAGTCAATAAAGTATGATATTGGCGATTAACTTGCCCAATTACTAGCTTTGCATAACATTTTGACTTCTTAAGGCGCGGTTACACTACAGCTTTATCCGAACCTGGTCCGGGCCAGGACCGGGTCTTGCCTGTTTACACTACAGAAATTAGAGGGTCAAATTTATCCCGATAATATTGGCGGGTTAAATTGACCCGGGTAAATTTGACCCGGATAATGCGGGTTTTGCGCTATTCCTAATGCCGATTTCGGCCGCAAGGTGGCGCTAGTGCTCACTGCACCGCGGTCTGTTCCGGTTTAGCTGTCTGCTAATGTAAACATGTGCAGGAGGGAAGGTGGGTATTTTATTTCGCCTCGTTTCGTCAGATTTTCTCACTGATGGAGACGTCCTTGGTAGGTTAGGTAAGTATAGTCATCAAGTCTTACTTTTACTCGTTTGTACAAGCATAATAAGAGCCGCTTTGTCAACAAATTCGGCAATCAAAGGTCATCGTTGTTGTTGTTATAAAACATGGTGGGTGGCCGGCAGTTCAGTCTGATTAAACCACACTCCACTAAAAACAATCAGCAGGGGCCAGTTTGTTTGATAAGTACTGTGAGAAATAATCGGATTATTAGTTAACCCGACTACCATGTAGCCGTTAATGTAGCTGTATGCTTATAATGTGATAAACAAGCACCCAACCCGCCTCAGTTGGAACTGCTGGTAGTGTTTCATAATTTTATTGTGAAAAGTCACACAGAACAGGAAATTAATGTGCGATATGGCTTCTATCTTTTCATAAATACTGCGGAAGTAGTTTTTGCACTAATAGCTACTTATTTTTTTTTTAATTATCTAATTATTATACCATGTATTTCTTCCGCAAAATGCATTGAAGCAAATGTTTATATATATATACATGTTCCTGTTCTGTCCCATAACACACAAACTATTTTGACTAATTCACTTCCATAATTTATTCTCTGGGACCAATATTAGGTCTACTGACTTGTGCTTATCTTCTACTGCCAATCACGTTCATAATTGTGGAAGGCAGAGTTGGAGGACATAGATATTGTTTTATCTGTTGCAACCGGGAGAAGCAGATTTTCTATGATGGGACGGTCATCTCTCTTCACAGGGTCAGTCACTCAAGTTGTAAACAATGAGTAATATTATCCATAGTGTTTGAAAACAGGAATAGCTGACATGGATAATCCTAGTGTGGACAATCTAACAAAAACAAAACATTTTCAATTTATCAAGAGAATAAATCATCTCAATATGATTAAAGCCGATTGAAGCCAGGAGAACCGCGACAATATTATCAGTGATAATGCCTCCACAATCGTACGGTACAGTAATCCTTTATTCCTGAGTCGATGACACGCAAGACTCTAGTCTTGATGACCTTTGATTGCCCAATTTGTTGACAAAGCGGCTCTTATTATGCTTGTACAAACGAGTAAAAAATAAGATTTGATGACTATACTTACCTAACCTACCAAGGACGTCTCCATCAGTGAGAAAATCTGACGAGGCGAAATACAATACCCGCCTTCCCTCTTGCACATGTTTACATTAGCAGACAGCTAAACCGGACCAGCCCGCAGTGCAGTGAGCGCTAGCGCCACCTTGCGGCCGAAACCGGCATTAGGAATAGCGCAAAACCCGGATTTGTAGTCTAAACGCAATTCGCGATATGACCCGGATCAAATTGACTCGTTTGTATGGGCGCTGCAGGGCACTGCGACTGCCTCAGTTACCAGGGCGCTATTTTTAAACAGAAAATCATCATGCCGCAAGCTACAGAAAGAGGCCAAACTGGAGTGAAATCGAAGAGTTAAAATTGCTGAGTATTTAGGAGAGGATACACCGTTGGCATAGGTTTACAAAATGGATACCACAAAGACCTTCTATAAGGATTATATTTAAAGAAAATGTTCTGAAACGAAATTACCTCCAAATAATTAAATGCGTCATTTCACGGTGAACAACGCTTTGACTTCAAGGCGGTCTTCCATGAGTACCGTCATTAGAACGGAATCGTCATCACTTCATTCTCCACTGTTCTCGTTATTCTGTTCTAAGAGCCGAATTATTTTGTGAGCTCTTTGCTATCTATTTCGATTTTTCTACTCTATCGCCAGTCGATCAGTTTGATGTTATAATGAGAAACAATTATTCTTCACTTTGTGAAACTATCTGTGCATATATCTGTAAGTTTTTTCAAGCTCGCTCATAAGCAATTCAACGGGATATGTCTTAATTCTGTATTGTTGGTAAATCGTGTACATGAAAAGCCAACAATAATATAATAATAGTAGTATTTTATACTGATCGTAGCACAGTAGAACAATGTTAGGTGCTGTGGCAATACGTGTATTATACATAGGATTATACCAGTGTTCTCTTCTTCGTTGCTTATTTTCTGATGATCCTGCAATATGTATTACCCATGTATTTGCTCGGCCTGTAATAGGTGTATTGCAAATCAATTCAAATTCAAAATTGCCTTTGTGGCGTTCACATTCATGTTGTGACGTCATGGAACATGACGAAGTCATCGCTGTTTGCACCTGTGTTGTCGCCAGGAATTGAGAAAATGGACCGAAATATATAAGAGATGATGGTTGAAATCCTGTTCAGCCGGCCAGTCACTTCACTCTAGCGACGTAGTCCGGTAGCCAAATCGCAAAAAGGGGTCTAAATAAGGTTTTCGTAGCACCCCCCGCGTAGATTTAGTTTGACCACTGTTTATGAACGAGTATCATCTGCTGGTCAGTTCTAGACCTGATGTAGGCATCTACGGTGGTGCCTAAGGTCACAGCATGCATTTCTTCACCGCTGTCTGAACAAGACAAAATTAACTCTAAGATGGGGGTAGGGGTATTCATGAGCGTATATCTTTTTTATTCTTCCACTAAACTTTCTGTAACTTCCCATACCTGACCTCTGAATAATGTTCTATTAGATAACGTAATCCAAGTTACGCCTTACGTTTGTTTACGTCAAGATGACGTCATAACTTGAAGGGTACATTTTTCCTCGATATTTTTAGAAATGAGACTCAATTATTTATTTTGCAGTTGCAGAAACTCTTTCTGCATTCTGCCTGATTTATATTTGTGAAATATAATCCTCTCTTCGTTAATTCTAGACCTGGTGTAACCATCTAATATGCACTTCATGGATGCAACATAACCATGTTTAACGGCACCAGAGCATGAGAAATATGAAGCCGAAATAGGGGTAGGGGTGATTACGTTCTAATATTTTATTTCTCTCCGATCCTAACGCAATGAAATTTAACACATATTTAGTCTGTGTACGGATCATTCAGATAAAACAATCCGACTCCGATTATCTTCAATATTGATGTCACTAAGTCGTTATTATCACCATGGAAGTATTTTTTTTTCTGAACCTTTCGTTGTAATTTTCCAACGGTGTATTGTTACCCTGTTAGCTTTTGCGTGACGTATGTATTCCAGACCACGAATGCATGACTTACTTGGAACGGGGTGTTGACGTCTACGGTAATGAGTAAGGTCGCATGATGCCTTCTCCCGATGCTCTCGAAGTAACACAAAAACAAACAAGGAATGGGGGTAGGGGTGATTATGCTTCGATATCTTCTTCACACTTGGGTCTAGAGAGCTCAAGCTTTTGACACTTTGTGGCTGGATACTAGTTGAGCAAAACGAGAAAACAAACTTTCAATACTTCTGGAATGAAGTCTGTAATGTCTGTTTTGAACTCTCGCGTATATTCTTTATAGCATAGTCAGTGTTACATTGCTATATATCGTCGCTCTGAAATATTTGTATCTAATACCTCCCAAGTCAGTGTTAGGGGCCGCGTGGTCATGTCATTCAATATATCCACATGAACAGTCACAATAAAGTCACTTTTGGTTCTTGTGATGGTTTTTTTTAGAAATATGCAGTCAGTATATTTGTCGATGTGGTAATATGACTTCTTGTCAGTACGCAGGCTTCGTTTCTCACCGCTCGTTCAATGTTACGTTTAATTATGGTATGTGTTTAATATGTTTCACACATGTTAAACTCTGCTCGGCTTAGGTTAAGGATTATCAAGTAGCTGCTAGTGGTCAACTCTTACCCAAGAACGGCTTTACATGAAGTTGCCGCTTGCATGTATTAATCTAGCTTGTGGTCAATTATTAACCAAGAACGGGTCTATATCAAGTTGTCGCTTGCATTTGTTAACTCCATCAGTGCCATGTCGAAATTATGGATACAGAAAGAAGATGGATTCAACTTTTCTAATCTCACCAATGTTTCGATATCTACTTAGAGAAAACCAGTTAATTTGCTAGATGAAATGAATGAATGTTACATGAAGTGAAAGGAATGGATTCAGGTCAGAAAGTATTGAGAGAAGACGAAAGGCAGATCCCATCAAACTATTTTCAAATATGATGCATGAAGTGAGACAAAATGCATTGAAGCAACAGAAATCCGTGCCCACCCAAGGTGTATAATCCAAAGATCTAATTCGTATAACATCCACATCAAAGAAAAATGTGGATGGTCGGAATTGAAAATGTGTACCTCAGTTCATACAAATTAATTCGATAAATATATCTCATTCGAAAATGGATACTTGTCAGTTTCTTTGGTTTCATTCTTGAAGCTAGATATACATTATGGGAACGTTCTATTACACTGTGGTGATTAATTGATATTGACAAACAAAAACAAACATTCCAATGCCTTCATTTTGTATAAAAGGTAATTGAAAAAAAAAAATACGAAAAGATTCAATATATATGAATTTGTCAATACAATAGTTATATCACTAACAAGTGTCAGATCCGATATCAAGATTCAATAATCAGCCGCAATCCATAACGAAATTCCGCTTCAAAATCGCAAGACCTATTTCGTATGACAGTTAGCCTCAATTTCAATATGTATAAAATAAATACAAGAAAACAGTTTTCAATGATGTCAGCAAGACATAATGATGTTCTATACATAAACTCCGAAATCACTGATCATTATTCTTTTTCCAAATGAATTCCAAGTCGTGTCCAGAGTATGAGTCACGCTCTGAATGCGATGTTCATTTGAACACTATGTGAAAACACATGATATCCAAACAACCCCCAATCCTAATAAATTAATATCCTATCAATTCTCTCCAATCGTACATGTCGCTATATGGAGTATCAAGTTTTACAATTGAATTTGGTGTTCTGAGCGCCCTTGCCATGAATATTGAATAGCATTATGACATCATGGTCGCATCTGGACTAGTCCATTTGCATTCGGGGAGGGGAGATAGGGTCACAGTGTCTGTTTACCCTATGTTTACACCAAAGACCAGTCTATATATCTACCGCGTATTATGGTGCCACAATGTCGGGACCGCGGAAACAATGAAAAGACACCCCGCCAGCGAGGCGTCTAAGTCGACTGAGCCAATCAAAATTTCTTTGTCATTAATGTTCCCTTCAAAACACTATGAAGTGTTCTCAGGATTGGTTGTCACTCGAGTTACTGCAAGCCTGTTAGATCCTCAAGCGACATATCCAACTGGGTGATCAGACAGGATTTAATTATGAGCAGATTGAACAGCCTCAGACGTTATAGCCAAAAACAAAAATTAGCTAAAATCCAGCTGCATTGTAAGGCTGTGTTATCTTGCCGTCAGGTATTTGCGCATCCCTCTACTGTCCATTTTTGCAAATATCAGGCCAGTCGCGGCAAAATGAGATGTATATATGTGATTAATTGGAGCGATATACAAGAGGTGGTACAAACTGGCGGCTAAAAAGCAACCATATGACTCAACCACAAGCTTTTCTCGACACGTCACATTCAGACCTCAGACGCGAGAATACGGTGGACTTTAGCCTTAGTATCTCAGTCGCGCTGTTATTGCAGGTGTTCATGTGAAGAATATGAAGTATCCACACGGCCCCTAGCATCGGCTTAAGCGGATTTAGATACACTAGCTCGGGCGCTGTGATGACAGATCAGCTCAAACAAATAACTCGTTTGATGTCAATGGATGAGCATCGAGGACACCCGATGGCGTAAATGTCTCAGCATGGGGTAAACATGCTAAATGCAAGAATACCCTGAAAACTAACCTGTAATGCCCGACGTCGTACGGTTTAAATTCCCCACCAAAATAATAAACCAGTCCAGCAGCAGATACCTACCATCTACAGGTAATACATCGGAGCGATATGCAGAAAGGTGGGGAAAATTGACGTCTGGCAACTAAAAGGCCACCATATGACTCGGCTTCCCTCGGCACCTGACATTCAGACTCAAAAATGAGGTGGATTCTCGAACGTAGCCTAAGTATCTCGGCCGCGCTTTTATTGCAGCTGTTCATGTGGGGACTATGAAGTATCCTCACGGCCCCTATACCATCTTAGTTTACCGAGATATCAGACCATCCCAACACGGTCGCCATTTCGATTCTACCTATATTTCATTGCAAACAAGATTGAGCAAACAGACCATCTCCAGTAATAAAGTCGTTTCTTATTCATTACAATTAATGTTTTCTCCCAATCCCTTGCTGTGATTGTATTAAAGTTGCGTATACCCATGCAAAATTCATCATAATCCAAGTTTTTGCAATATAACCTTGAGTGGACAAGAGAAATGAGGAATTCCAACTAACCCCGATTTTTGTGGGACACTCAATCCGATTTTGTTTGTTTGTCTTATTTCAGGCCAGATTATTAGTTTGTCACCCACAAAATCATATTAATTTACTTCTGTACGACACTTGGTTCAAATGAAACCTTTTGAAACACTATCCAGATATAAGCGGAACATCTTATAGAAATAAAGAAAGAAAAAAACAGAAAAAGGCGCGATAATCAGACACAAATAAAGGAAAAATACAATTTCTAGATTCATGACGTCATAGCGACGAAACTGAAGCAGTTACCGGAAGTCTGATTACTCTGTCTTTCAGGTCGATATCCAAAAGCAATGCGTGGAGCATTTCGGTATGATAAACCGCGAACTAAAGAAAATATGGCAGGGTAATCTCCCCTACCCCCTTTGAATTTAATGGTGTCATGAAAGGGTAACATCTATATGAATCCATGCCGAGGTCAAACGGGACTTAGTAGAAAGACGTATCTGATCTAGAATTAAACGGGAGACATTTATCTTTCAAGATTATATGTCAAATATCATCAAGAATGGATTACTGCGAAAGAAATAGAGAAAATCGGAGAAAATATTTCCCAAAATTCATGAGACAAAGGCTTCTCGAGCTTATGACGTCACTATGACGTGACTGTATTAGCTAGAGGAATTTTTACTGTTTTATCTTAAAGGTCATTATTCGGAGGTAAATTTGTGTAAGTTTCAGATCGCGAAGCGCAAGGGTAATAAAAATATGAGTGCTGAATTACCCCTACCCCCATTCCGGTTTAAAAAATTTCAAAACCAGTCAGCATCAGACAATTGCATGTAGCAACCTTAGGCACCACCGTAGATATCTACATTAGGTATTTAACTGACCGGGAGATGTTGATCTTCATGAAAAAGAAGTCAAACAAAATCTACGCGGGGGGTGCTACGGAATGACATGTTCTCGCGAGTGGCTCTCGGACTAACGTCAGAAAGGCAAAATCGCCGGGAGTGAAATAAGCTGAAATCGAACGTCGTTGTAGCATAGGTGGCTCTGCAAAAAAGTCAGTGAAATGTGACGAAAAATACATCATAGCAAAGTGTTGCCTGTAAGCTGTGGAGGAGTAAAGTCGGTTTAATTTTGGGAAAATTATGCATATCTGAATTTCATAGTAAATAAAGTTGTCTCATCCGAGTTTTTCCAAGCTGTGATTTGGATTTTTAGTAAACATATACAATTCATGAGGAAATGGCGGGAATAAAATGCCTATGTATGGTTTCAGAACAAACGCATCCTCCAATTTCCAGCGAGTAAATGAAAATTGCAGAACAAAGTAGATTCTCTTCACAACTTCACTGTGGAAATTCTATGCGTTTCGAACACGGGTTGCTGATATTCGGTTTCGTAGCGTTGGTGTCTCTTTTCAATCGGAATCCTAGTATTTCTCACTGCGGCGATATAATCTTCCGTACGGTGTAGGCCGCTACTGGTGGTTATTTTGCTACACATATAGTCTGTCAAGTAAATGTGTCAGTTTTAACTTATGTAACTTAAGTACGTTTTGAATATTTTTTTTATTAAAACTTTTGTGAAATTGACATCCCATTTGACAACTGAATTGATATTCGAACTTTATTATTTCGAAATTAAATAATTTGAATTTCCACTATACGTTGCTTGTGTGTCCTATTTTATGGAAGCGAGCGGGGTGGGGGTATTAAAGTTACACATTCATTACCAGTACCGTATCCGTTTTGTAAACCTATGCCAACGATGTACCATCATCGTTTTCAGGCATATTAACGATTAAAGACCTAGAATAAATCCGTGAGCATACGTTATAACTGTTTACATGTCACTGTTGAAACAAAACGCAATGCGGTGATTTCCGATGATGTGACTTAATTACTCATTTGTTTCTTATCACTGCAAACTATGGGAATGTCCTCCGCGACAAAAAGGTGTATTACACAGAATTTCCACATACTAGATTAACAGAATTTCAGTCATCATCTCATATATTTCGGTCCATTTTCTCAATTCCTAACGGTGCACTCCTGGGATTCTTCCATTCAGCATGGAATAGACTAAGGGTCCGTTTTTCGGCCACCAATTGTCGTAAAATATTCAACCTAAATCACTTATCACTTATATATATTTTCTGAAAGGGCATGATTAAACTATTCTTTTAAGATATAGCACTGCTATGTTGTAGAAAAATGAATCTCGAACATTCTCCTCCAAGCCTGCTTCATGTTTCCTAGAAAACCCCTTAAAATGTCGAAAAATGGTCAAATTCAATTCAGTTTCCAGAAAAATCTGTAAGAGCGATTTCAATTGAACTTCTTACTCACGTTCCCTGGTCCGGTCTCAACTTAAAAATGCAAAAAAAAGTGGGGATCAACCTGCCCGTTTTTTGTCAGATTTTCTTCTCGTAAATGAGTCCTGATTTTTAGGTACGCCCAAGGGACATAACTGAAGCAGGACAAAATTTACTTCATGATCCCGATCAGCGTGTAGACGAAGCCAGCCATCGATATGTACGTACTCGTTTGCAGCGTTGATAATGCTGAATAGGATGGTATTATAGATATAAGCTATTAAGAAGACAAGAAGAATTATGATGTAGCAGAACACGGGCAGTCTATCGTATTATGAAAGTAGACCGGGGCCATTACTATAAAACTATGGAGGGCCATCTTAAGGGGCAGGGTGTTTTTCGCGAAATTAATTATTCACATTTATCGTAATCTGGGAGTATTTGCGAGTATGGAGGTATACAACACTTGCCAGTTATACATATTATTGTGGGAAATTCGACCGATAACTTTCCCCCTATCCCATCTTTGTTTTGATCACTTTTTCCAACTCTAGCAAGATTGTCGAGAACCAAACTCACAATTAACCCATTTACACTTAATAATGGACATCCATTCGGCAATATGAAGGCCGTGGCTGCTTTTCCGCTCTCCAGTTATACCAGTAACGCGGGGAAAGTGTAAATAAGAGAGGTAACCAAGTCAAATTTTTGATAATTTTGTACTAAATTTTCTCCTAGAAACATGGGAAATGCTTCAGAAACTTGAGAAATAATTCATAAAATCTCAGTAATATACATCCGTTCCATCTTTTTTGGACTGTAAATTGGTTCTCTTGTAAAGAAAATAGTTCTGGCAAATTTATATCATTCTGGTAGGACCTCGCTCTGCCATAATATCCGCCGAAATTTCATTCCAGGGGGAGATAACTCCTGTATGGAATACAGTATGCAATAACTTCAACAGTATACTAATGGACACACTGTGGATTATTTTAATCGAACTCCTTGTCATCTTTCCACCTGCCTCCGAAAATAGCGCTTCAGATGTAACTATAGGCAGTCAAAAGTAAACAATCTGGCGTAATGACACATCTCCGCTCCGTAATGGAGTCTACATTGAGATAATAAATAGACTCCACTATTATGCCTTACAGGGTGCACTCCAGGGATTCTTCCATTCAGCATGGAATAGACTATGGGTCCGTTTTTCGGCCACCAATTGTCGTAAAATCTTCAACCCAAATCACTTATATGTGTATATTTTCTGAAAGGGCATGATTAAACTATTATTTTAAGATATAGCACTGCTATGTTATAGAAAAATGAATCTCGAACATTCGCCTCCAAGTTTGCTTCATTTTTCCTAGAAAACCCCTTGAAATGGTCAAATTCGATTCAATTTCCAGAAAAATCTGTAAGAGCGATTTCAATTAAACTTCTTACGCACGTTCCCTGGTCCGGTCACAACTTAAAAGGCAAAACAAGCGGGGGTCAACCTGCCCGTTTTTTGTCAGATTTTCTTCCCGTAAATGAGTCCTGATTTTTAGGTACGCCCAAGGGGCATAACTGAGGCAGGACAAAATTTACTTCATGATCCCGATCAGCGTGTAGACGAAGCCAGTCATCGATATATACGTACTCGTTTGCAGCGTTGATAATGCTGAATAGGATGGTATTATAGATAAAAGCTAGTAAGAAGACAACAAGAATTACGATGTAGGAGAACACGGGCAGTCTATCGTATTATGAAATTAGACCGGGGCCATTACTACGAAACTGTGGAGGCCCACCTTAACGACAACACAGGTGCGAACAGCGGTGGCTTCGTCAAGTTCCATGACGTCGCAACACGAACATGACGAATGTGACAGCCACAAATGATTACGTTTCTGTTCTAATGACATGGCTCATGAAAGACCGCCTTGACGTCAAAGCGTTATTCACCGTGAAATGGAGCAATACATTTTTTGGAGGTACTTCCATTTCAGAGCGTTCACATCCTCCATTTTTGTCCCGTGGGGCTCCCGGGGATTGACCTGTCGTTGTGCACACTCCAGGTCATAGAGAATAAGAATAGGCATCAGCCCCTCAGTGAGCTTGTCGTAAGACGCGATTAACTGAGGCACCCGTGGGGTTCCCGTGTGTGAAAAGGAATAGGATCCCACCCCTGGGGTCCCGGTTCTTAAAAGAAATAGGAGCCTGCCCGTGTTGTTTCCGGGTATGAAAAGGATTAGGAGCCAAACGACGTGATATGACTGAAACAATGTTGAAAGCGACGATAAATAATATTCACTCACTCACTCACTCCATGACGGATTTTTTTGCAACGCATAATCCTGATAAATGGTCTTTGTCGTAGCAAAAACCAGAAACGTTACATGGCGATTGAACTGAACATTTATTGTAAGAACTGTACACCCCGATAATTCGAGACAGTTTTCCGGCACATACCTCTCGGACAAAAAGTATATATATTTTAATCCCGGTAAGGTATACAACACAGGATAGAAACAATAATGTTAACCACATGTTTTATCAACGCGATACCATCGCATTATTCTCCGTAGATCATGTAAGTCTTGTCAAATGCTAAAAGTGTCTGACAAAAAAAAATGTGGAGAAAAATTTCATCCACAGCGATCGCTGTCATCACGTGATAGGATGCGCGAAATATCGATGATTTTTATGCGCACTCGAAGTGGTAGACTGGACCAAGGCCCTGTTTCATAATGTATTTTGAAGGGGAAACAAAAGGAAGTAACTCTGCCTATTAAAGTAATGCTTGAAACAATTTTTTTTTTTCATTTTATTTATTCACTTATCAAACGTGTATATTTATTAACGATCATTTTATTATTATTAAATAGTACATATGAAATAGAGACCCATCCAGTGTATCGAAGTGGCCGCCAGGCTGAATGAAATAGAAACTCATCCAGTCTATCGAAGTGGCCGCCAGGCTGAACGTGCCCGTGTAAGTGTAAACGCACTGGTATTTTTTGGTCCGGATCAATTTGACCCGGTCCTGGTCCGGGCTAGTTTTACCCGCATAAAAACGTTCAAGTGTAACCGCACCTTTAGTGAAGGGGTATAATTTTTTAGTATTTTGTTTTGTAAATTATTGGCAACATGCATTTTCTTGAAAATTGAACCGTCCCGATTAAGAAACTTGTTGGTGCCAAGTGTTGTTTCCTGAGTTTGAAGTAGTTTGGGTTGACCATATCTGGCCTCGTTCATAGAGGGTATGAAAATTCAACGCTCTTTTGAACTTTTCGTGGTATCACCAGCACAACGAGAAATCGAGAGCCGAGACTTCTCAAGGTTTTTGAATGTCATCTTGGGCTAAATGTGAGCCCATTTCCGAAATTCTAGTGAATAACCGCCATGCTTTAATTCAAAATAGCGCTCAAGTGGGGCATCCATAAATCGCGCTTCATCAGGTTGTTCATCTAAAAGGCATTATTCTTAGCTCCGTGTGCAAATTTTTTAACACCAAGGGATCTAACATCAGAGTCTATGGCCTTACTCATATTTTGAATATATTTGCATAATTTTCAGCTTAAAATATGATGGTTTAATTCGAAATGGCGGAGATGTAGGGTCATCTGAAAATCACACTTCATGTTTTTCGTACAGTTCACGGCATTATTCTTACACAAATGTGCACATTTTTTCAAATCCGAGCACAGCATAACATCTTATTCCCATTTTGAATCTATTTATATATCCCAAAGATCAAGATTTGATGATCAAATTCAAAATCGCGGTCATATGGAGTCATCTGAAAATCATGCTTTTTCATGTTTTTCTTATCATTCAAGGCATTATCATTAGCTCATTGTGAAGAGTTACCAAAAAATGAGAGATATCTAAGCATAGCCTAGTATCTTACGCCAATTTTGTGTCTATTTGCTGCTCTCCAAGCAACTACCTCGCTAGGGGTCAGTCAGATTTTTGGACTGGATTCGGGGCCGCGTGCACATCGCCGAAAGTGACATCATATATAGTAAAATAGATGTTTGCCGAACATTTCGATTACATTTCAAGTCTGTATAATACCTCTGTTGAACTAGCGTTAAAAAGAATTATCTGGAAATTATTTTCCCTGTTTATCTGGACAGAGCACATAAAAAGTAGTTCGCTCATGTACAAAACTGAAGGAGATGTTCAGCCGGATTCAAACTGAACCGTGCGTACATAGGCTTTCCCCTATACGTCATAGCAAAGTAGTAAATGACAACTTCCACTATTGGAGGCAGGGAAGATAATTGAGCCTGCGAAATGGAGCATGCGCTGTGGAGAGGATGCTCTCCAATATTAAGATATGCTGTTAAAATTCAAAATGGCGTTCATATGGGGTCATCTGAAAATGATACATTTTTCATCAGGCTCCTATAGCCAAAGGCAATCCTCTTAGCTCTTGCAAATTTATCAAAAGTGAGAGATATCTAAGCATAGCCTAACAGCTTACGCTCATTTTGAATATATTTACATATCGGTAAGATCAAGACTTGACGTCAAATTCAAAATTGCGGCCATATGGGGTCACTCGAATATCATATTTTTTCATGTTACTCGTTTTGTTCAAGGCATTGTTCTTAGCTCTCTGTGCATATGTTCCCAAACTAAGCATAGCCTAAAAAATTCAAACTGACGGTCATAAGGGTTCCTCTGAAAATCATACTTTTCATCTTGCTCGTATAGTTCAAGGCACTATTCTTGGATCATTGCTCTAATATATCAGAACAGATGGATCTTTAAGCATATACTAACATCTTACGCTCATTTTGAATGTATTAATATATCCCTAAGTTCCAGATTTGATGTCCAAATTCAAAATGGCGGTCATCCAAAAATCAGATTTTTCATGCGACTCGTTTACTTCAAAATCGAAATATGATGGTCAAATTCAAAATGGCAGCCCTGTGGGGCCACCTGAAAATCCTGCCTTATCACGTAGCTTGTATAGTTAAAGACATTATTCTTAGTTGATTGTGCAAATTTTATCAAAACTGAAGGCTCTTTCATCATAGCCAAAGACCTTGTGCCCACTTTAAATCTATTTGTCTTCAGATTAAAAATGTTAGTTAAATTAAAATTGGAGAGAGAAAAAAAAACATTTTAAAAAAACATTATTCAAGACTTTTCGTTTCCGCCATTCAGAATTTATCTATGATTAATTGTTCTAGAATTCCTCGATTATGCCATATTCAACGCTTAGTTACTCCAGTGTTCACACTTATTTACCTCATAACTTTTTAGTTTCAAACGTAAATTTTCATACACATCGTTGAGAATATATGCTGTGACTTGTGGGAAATCCGTAATTTCAAGGAATATGGCGGTTATATTTGACTTCATATTGGATGTTGAGGTCCATTTTCAAGAATAACACTACAACGTTATTGTTTGTCACATGCCAAGTAAATAAACACAGTAACATAGTTGTATAGTGACCTAGCTGCTTAGGGAAATCGAAATTTTACTCGTGATGGACGGAAGGGTCTATAGATACGTATCTACATTTTGAGCAGGGTGCGGGTGAGGGTATTTCTCCTGGTCACACTGCCACACCCAAAACCTATCATCGAGATAGGAGGCATGATGTGTTTATACATGGACTTAGGTATCTGCGTACAACACCCACACAATTCTGCAATAAAACATACAAGGTGGGAGATGCTTGATGCTTTCCCGCAGTTTGCATCAATATTCGCATTGACCAGCTGGGAAGTGACGCCTCATTCAAAAATTGTTTTGACCAATGTGAAAGACATAAACTAGCATATTTTAGCTAATTTAATAGAATTTCGTAATAAATATTCAAATGTGCATGTCCGAATTGAAATAGAGACTTGAGTTCGGAAGTCGGTTTCAAATTTCCGAGATAAACACCAGTTGGCACTCGTCCAGCAGTTTAGATCCTCGGCTTGCGGCCTCGGGTCTAACTGCTGGGCTCGTGCCAACTGGTGATTATCTGGGAAACTAGAAACATCTTTCTCGGTCTTTATTTCTTAATTAATCCATGTTTGTGCGTTTGACCATGCAATGTTTCAAGGCTGATATTTCAGTATGTAAATTTCGAGAAAAATCTGAATTTTCAGGGTTCGGATTGAAAAAAAATTCCGACACACACAAAGGAGGTTTCCCCATTGTATATAACATATCTTTTTCGATGCCTCGTCTATCGAACAGGGCTTGAAACATATGCCAAGAAGAAAGTTCCCACGACAGTGAGATATTTACAGAAAAATAGAGATATATTCCAGACGAGAGTTTCTGTGAATACTCCACTGTAACAGAATCTCTCATCTGAAATACATCTCAATTCCTCTGCGAATATTCCGGAAACATTCCTTGAACTGAAATGTATTCCGGAAGGGAGTTTCTGCTGCAGCGGAATATTCTTAGAGAAATTATACTCTAGAAGAGAGTTTCCATGTGCAAAAAAAAACTGAGATACAGGCACGAGCGCGCATTGCAGCTCAAGGCTCGCCAGCCGGTCCAATTTTACTATGGGTGAAGCTAGCAGGGCCTAATATAAACAGCCATATAGAAATAAATATAGATTTCCTTCATAATTTACCTCTACAAACTTTCTATAATATAGCACCTTCCCTATGGTGTAAATTAATTTTATGATTTTGGAAAATTACGTGTGGTGCAGCAAATCGCATCCCCTTGTTACATGAACGAGAGGGCGGCTTGACCGGCGAAATAGGTTTAACAAAGATGATTTTGTTCACTTACCAGTGGAAAATAAATTTACCCCTCAAAAGAAAGATAAGGGTTTACGAAAAATAAAGTATATGTAATTATATTTGCCCATAAATGAGAAATCACTTCAAAACACGTTTGAAAGTGAGTGAAATTCTGCTGTTTTGGTCGAGACATGGTCGACTGCACCCCTACCGTTGCCCTTGATTGGCTAAAAGCTAATACGCGGAGAAGCGACTGGTGGTGAGCACATGATCGGCTTACCGCAGGCAGGCGTGTTAACACCTGTTAAATTCTGGATATGAACGGAATATTCACAGAGGAATGAAGATATCTTCCAGAAGACAGTTTTTCGTACAATGGAATATTAACATATGAATTGATATATATTACCTCAGAGAGTTTCTGCTACAGAATCCACGGAGGAATTGAGATATATTCCAGAAAAGAGTTTCTGCTACAGTAGACAATTCACGGAGGAATTGAGATATATTCAAGGAGAGTGTTTCTGCTGCATTGGAATATTCACAGAGGGACTGAGATGTATTCCAGAATTCCAGTCTCTGCTTTGAGATATTCCAGAATAGAAATTATGCTACAGTGGAATATTCACAGGAGAATTGAAATATATTCCAGAGGAGAGTTTCTGCCACAGTGGAATATTCACATATGGTACATTGTACAGTACTCTACCTCTCTGCAACGATCTTCTTGGAGTCTTGAGCCCAACAGTCGTTACCATAAAGCTGAGGGGTCAGGTTGCAGGTATAACAGATTGCACAAGTGGTTCTGTCCGTCCTCCCAAAGTTGGCATCGATTATCTGGATTGTCTCTCCCTCGTGTTGGTCGCAGTTGATTTCCATAGGCGTACCCGAGCATGCAATCGTCGTGTGTATCACTATCAATAAACAATACGGGCAATACTTGTAACCTACCGTACATGAAACTAAATATAAGCGGATTTCTCAAATGTATTTGGGATCAGCCTTTCACTGAATATACATATATATACATAGTAGCAATTGGTGCATATAAATTAACGTATTCATTGTGTCTTGCTAGTTTCATATAATAGTGGTCGCTTAGTGACTTGGTCAATGATTCCACTATCTCTTAAACCCACCAGACACTAGATTGCGGATAAACTTCATGACATTAAAGCTGGAAGGACAACAATTATTTTCGGCTATGTCTTTAGTGTAAAGTTCGGATTATGCAATTGTAGAAAAACATATTTCACATGTTTATGAATTGGTAGTAGAAAACCAACACAAAACAATGTACAAAGCATAATACAAGCATCTAGTTTCTCATTCAATATTCAGCCGTCGAGCTTTAAATAATTTCCACATATATAATCGAAAGACCTGATTCGTAATACAGCATCAGCACCAAATTAAATATCAATCATAGTATACATTAGGATAGGTTAGTACCTTTTCAATGATGCCGGCAAGACATAATGATATTCCCTATCGTTGATTTGTATTCTTAACTTATATGATTTTCGTTGTAAAAGTCGTTATCCATAGAATGATACTTCTCGGGCCGGCTTTGACTTTGATTTTTCATATGAGCACCATATGGATCACGAAGTACACGGGGTTAAACAAAGGTTACGAAACTAAATGCCAAAGATCTTGCACGCCACGCTCGAATTTTGCTTGGAGCATATATGTGCCACCAAATTTGAGTCGCTTGCTGGTATAGCTTTGTTTACAAATATCGTCTATATACCGTTTGGCATTGTCGGGATCTAGGCCTATCATGCCTACAATAGACTTTGTGTAATTATACAGGAAGCTCATTTATTTGCTTTTCCACTGAGTTGATTCCAGGACCGACTGTGCATGATATCACTATGTTTTTCAAAAATCCATAAACCATCAGGTTCCTCCAAGCAATATTGACATTTCATTATTGAGATGGATTTATGTTTACACAATATATCAACAGCAGGTGTGAATTATTATATTCTGCGAATGACTGTTCTGACGCACTCGTCTCAAGCCTCAATTGCACACGCTTTTAGTGGAAATCATGGGCGACTGTTTATATCCCGTAACCATTCCACGACCATGAATAGGCCGTTTTTCTTACAGCCAATTCAAATAGTATTTCAAAATTATAGCATAACTTTAAATATTAGTTACGTGCCAAATCGGCATACATATAAGTTGGGAGACTTAAACATGCACTCCCCATTATAGGTAGCGCCTAGCTGCTATGCTCGTGACGATGTGCTTTGGTGAATGAGAATTACGAACTGTGAAATGATCGTTTTTTTTATAGCTATTTCATGTAGTCGTATTCGGAAAAGAACGGATGTAGGTCAATCAAACGGGTGCACAATTAGTACCAACTGGAATACCTATATGCTGTTGATATATTACGTTGCCAAATTTCATATGGATGTTATTAATGGAAAATTCAACCAACTCTATAAACAAACAAACATCCAATGAATGATATCCTTTATATGCAGAAGAAGAAAAAGCGGACGTATGGGCTTCTGCCATTGATGAATTTTCTTGAACACCGGTACTATTAATGAACAAAATAGAGGCACTACAAATCTCAGAGTAATTGAATATTTTGGTGGATGCAGATTTTGTATACTAAATCGAAATGCAAGGGCTTCGGTGAACTTAACATATTTTGGCATGACGTTGCGTACATCTAGGTCATTCAGGATTTGTAGTACATTAATTATATCCAGTCCTTTATCCACGTAGTTGAGTTTCGAAACAAAAAAGAAAACTTCGATTATGTTCACTAGACGATACAACCGAAAAACGCTACATCTTGGCAATTTTTTGTGGCTGTGGTTGGTACTATTATTTCCTTAAGGCGCATATCTTTATATATCTCTGCTTATTAGCTTTAAATCTTTTAGCAGTGAAAGTTACATGATTGTACATAAACTGTGTACACTGTTGAGTGTCTTCGACAGATTACCTTAAATTAATATGATCGTGAATCAACGCAAAATTAAACTTTCTCCGGCCATGGCTACGATGTTTCCTTTGATGGTGTTTAATTAACTGCTTAGCATTAGGTGTATTTGATTGTCCCCTTATTGAAAATTTTGAGAAAAACAACCTGTTAATTATGTTGGAATACTCTTTTGGGTGTGTTCGTGGTGACATGGAGGAGTAAAGTATATACATCTGTACTGGAGCATGACTATGCTCTGATGCTCAAGATTTCCTTTGATAGAGGTGCATTTATGAAAGAGTGAAGCGAAGCCTCCTCAAAATGGAAAATCTGTGGCTCGCGATTCGAATCTGACTTAAGGTTTGTTTGTACCAAACCATATTGACCAACTGATCTTGATCTTGATCTAGCGAAAAACTTGACAGAAAGATAGGAGGAGTTTTACTAACATGTAGACAAATAGCACAGAATTTCCTCCGTAACCTGTACCTGCTGTTCGGACAGACATGACTATGCTATTGGAATTGTGAACTTCCCTTAGCTAATGCCTATGCTATTGGCATTGTGAACTTCCCTATGCTAATGCCTATGCTATTGACATTGTGAACTTCCCTATGATAATGCCTGTGCTATTGGCATTGTGAACCTCCCTATGTTAATGTCTATGCTATTAGCAAACCGCATATGCAAATTGACATGTTAGCCTATGTATGTATACTATGTGTTTTTTTTAATATGGTGCTAATACCCGTTATATGAATTAGGTATTTGGACGCGAAAATTATTTAATGGACGACAGTTGAATATTGAATGAGGAACTAGACGCTTGCATAATATGCAACCATTATTTGCGTGATTGGGAAATCTTGTGATATTTTACCGCATTTGCGTACACTTCGCCATCCATAAGATGGATTGCGAATCGTGTGTCTCCATTATCGCGGAGCGATATCCGGTGCTTTGCCGGATTCTGATCGGCCTTCATCCGGCGGAGAACAGACTCGAGAAATCCGATAAATTACAGGTTTTCATACCACTTCGGAAACAGATATTGCCTGTGCTTACAAAATATATAGGTATGAATAACTTTCGTATCATCCAAGAGGTGTGGCGTAATTTTGAACAAGTAGGACATCACATGACTCGAAAATGGCGGGTTACGTTGGGGTTACATCGGTAGACTTTAGCTGAATGGCTGACGAAGTCACGTGGTATTGATTTCTGGATATTCCCTCTTGCAGTTGCCGAAGGTAGGCTGAAAATGGATACACACGATGCCACGGTCAGTCTTACCGCGTATAGATGACCCAGATGTTTACAGGTTGATTTTACCGGTGTGGTCGATTTTAATTTCCTACAGTGTGAGTGAACCATGTCTAATCATAAGTACGGAGTCGTATACGTTCGCTTTGTCTAGCACTCTTCTGTTTTGTGGGCTTTTCTTTCGCATTCCTCGGTGTTGCCTCGTATATGACGGTAACAACCGAAATGCGGAGAGTTACGTAACCAATGACGCTAGTTCATCTAATTGACTGACAACAAACGACTTTAGACCAATGGGATTTTATGCAATCAATTACCCCTTATCAATTATCCCTATGCCCAATGTCCTCATTCTCTTCTTATTTAGTATGAAAGAGGTTATATAGAAGCTCCCAATTTAAGGCTCATCACATGGGAACCAGATACTATGTCTTCCAGATCACCTTCGATAGCTGTCAATGTTCACAGTGACATACGCTAACACGACAGTTCCTTGTCCGTTGAGGGAGAAACAACGCCGGACGGTGATTAGTTACAAATGGTTATACCTGCAAATTCTGCTGTACCAGTTATTTACGCGAAATCAAATACTTCCAAGATACTTATGCAGCGTATTACAAGCGTCTAGTCCGTCATCCATAATTCCGCCGCGTCCATAATCCAAAGACCTATTCCATATTCCATATAACAGTAGTAGTATCAAATTCAAAAAGGCAATCATAGTATACATAAACATAGGCTAGTTTCCTACAATAGAGAAGCCGTCAACAGTTTTCAATGATGCCGACAAAGACATTATGATGTTCCAAAAATATAAAATCCGTATCGCTGATCAGTATTCTTAATCGATAATAATCGATAAGTCATCTAGAGAATGATGTATCTCAGTCAAGCTTTGATTGTGCCTGTTCATATGAGCACCATGCGGATCTTGAAGTACATGGGTTCATACGGCCTCTAGCCCCGGGTTAAGCGGAATTAGACACAAGTTACGAAACGTAACGACATAGATCTTGCACGCTACGCTCGTATGAATGTATCGCCAAATTTGAGAAACTTTGAGTGGAGGCGCTTGGTGGAATAACCCTGTTTTATAAGTTTCTGCCACAATGTTTTCTGACGTTGATTAAAATCGTCACATTTAACACAGGATCTAGCAAATGCTACTAGGCGAGATATGCATACGCCATATGCAGGTCCCACTGGAATATTACTATCCAGAAAGGGACAGTTTACGTACTCGTTAAGTTACGACTCATAAAGTCGACGAGAAAGAATGCCCGCTTCATTTTTATAGAGATATAGATCTAAATATGATGTGCCTGTAGGGCTATCTGTCGTTTACTTCAAACCCAGTGAAACATTTTGCACAATTCCCATTGTAATTCCGTCGCCCATATTTTTTTGAAGATATTTCTTGTTCCCTTCTATATTTATAGCTCAACTCAACTAATACTCACGATTTCGAATACTTGGTCCATCTTTCATGTAAGTGTCACGTAGCAAAGGAGAGGAATATAGATTCTGGGTACAACAATGAAGTAGATCGACGGGATTTTAGTAATACAAAGGCCTGTACAATGGAAGTTTACACGAAAGACTGGCCGAACATCCTGACATATGCTAGAATTCATAGTAAACCAGTCAACTCGAGCAGCTCCAGGAATTAAGAGTTCATGATATCTTACCATCCACGTTCCCGTCCAGCAACGCCTCGCACCTTGACTCCGTTGGAGAACAACATGGAGAATTGAGGGCGATATTCTGTTTCCCAACTGAGGATATATAACACAAACATACATGTCTATCAGACTGGTTTATTGAAGACGTAGCCATTGACGTCCTGATTCACACAATCTGAACGGTTCTAGCTGAGTTTCGATCATTCCCATCAGTGATCTTGAAGAGAAACCTGGATCTCGCCCAACGTTCGACATGAGAAAGATGTTCTGAACACGTTGCGGCACAAAACCGCGCCACTATATAGGGGAGATTGGGGGTACAGTGGGACATGGGACACAGTGAGACAAGCCGTCTCGCTCCTATGTCAAGGACAGGAAGCACATTACATTATTATTGGCAGAAACTCATCACCCCCATACAACTTCTATATTGATGAAAAATTAGGGGCCAAAAAAAATGTTTTTGCGCAGTCCAATTAAATTTTTTGGACTGAGGATGATATTTTGTTATACCAAGTTTTTAGCAGTACTTCATTGCTGTTTTGTTACTACTGAGAGAGGATGGACAAAGGTACAATTTAATTATATCGATTTATTATCTCAGATGTATGTATTAGTGGGTTTTTTTCATAAAACGGAATATATCATGCTCCCGGGGCCGACTGCAACACTTTTGCCGGAGTAATCAAATGGTGAAATTTACTTTTATCCTAAAATGCTAATTTTTTGTTTCCTAGATAGTAGTAATGGCTAATCCTTTCAGATTTAATGAGGTTTACTAGCATTTCCAAAGTCCAATGCTTTCACTGGCATGAGAATCAAACAAAATATGTTTTCCTCAAATGTTGCCTCTGGGAAATATCTTATGCAGGGGTCTAAAATTGCAACTAACTTAACCATCGCTGTTGAATCTTCTAAACTCCTATGAAACATATTAGTACATAATTGATTTAAAATGTATTTTGATTATTGTCCCACCGCATCACAGTGAGTGTCCCAGTGCACCCATATCCAGGGCAAACTGGGATACTTTTTTTCACTTTTTGAAAACAAATTCTGGAGAAAAGTATAACTGATATTTCAGAATATTGTGTATGATTATGTCATACTAAATATTGGTTATAACTAGAGCACAGAAGGCTGTTCTACAGAACAATAACAGAAGAGATTTTTGAACAACAACAGAACAATAACAGAAGAGATACCCCTACAGGTATAATTTTCCACAGCTTGAGGTCAATTGGCAAGTGTCGTCAAGTCAAAGAAAAACCGAATATAGCCAGAGTGTTTCGAGATAAGGCGATATTATGTGTTCCTTGTGAATGCAATGTATAGCATAGATCTAATTCGAAGCTATATGTTCCTTATGACATATAATTCACAATATACACAGGTCAAGTGTGATTGAGTGTTGCACCTCAGTAACTGAAAAGTAACACACCTTCTCACAACTGTATACATAATGAACGGAAGTCCCCTTACAAATTCAGTTTCAATCCAGTTTCCATTCAGTAACTGAACAATGTGGGCATGTTCAACCCTGTTGAATTCAAAGCTATTCCAGTACGTTACTGTAGAATCAAATCGCATCTACATTTATATCCAGACCACCAAGTTTGAATATACTTAGCGCATGAATCGTTTTGATGATGGACAGCCGACAGTCTCGATCATATAACAGGTTATAGTTCACATGGAGTAACTGCGAAAACAATAATAATGTAACCGGCGATGGCGAAGACCTTCGACCTTCATCTTCCGTCAGTTGTATCCGATTGTTTAAATGGGAACGCACGCGGTTTAGCGTCACTGTTAGGAGAAGAAAAGTATTCACTATTCTGAGTAAAATGTTGAAAACCGGATGAATATAACGGTTGTCGAGACATTGGAGTTTATATATTTTATATAAATCTGATGTTCAGAGTATTTATGCAAATCCGAATTTATGGTGTCACCAAGTGACAAATAATCTATCTCAACGTTACACAATTAATTACTCATAGCATTATGTAAAATATGTAACTTTGGTTTGAAAAATACATTCGAGTAATTTATTTTAATACCGTATACCGTTATCATAGCAACTAGATAGTTGCAATCTGCCAATGCGAGTTTGTGATGCCACCAAGTAAACTCAGGATACTGAGCTCAATTTATGCTGGCATATTCACAGAGCTTTAATTAAAATCTGTCTCGGTGTTATACTATTAATTGTTCATAGCATCATACACATTATAGGCGCGGTTACACTACAGCGATTTTATCCGGGTAAAACTAACCCGGACCAGGACCGGGTCAAATTGATCCGGACCAAAACATACCGGTGCGTTTACACTTACATTCACATTTTGGCTTGGCCCGGCGATAGCGAGCGCGGTCGTTCAGTTTGTCAACAAAAACAATGGCTGCGCTCGTATTGTACCACCGCATTTTGGTCAAGCAATCGCATTCAAATGTTATGAAAGTCTTTTGAAAGCAAAGGAAACGACGCATAGTGGAATTTTACAGGAAGCAGAAACGTTATTTTTGTTCTGCCTATTGACGATGTTTGCCGTGAAAACTCTGAGAACACCTCCGAATTTGTGGGTAAAACCAAGAAGCTATGACTGGATTTTACTACAAACATGGGATGAGGATGACTGGATAGAAAATTTTAGAATGCCCCGACCAACTTTTCAAGTAAATAGGGTTATGGTATCGACTTTTGTTGTTTGTTGTAGTTGTATATCGGCACACAGTATGATCGCCTGTTCTGTGGATCAAGTCAGCTTGGCCTTGAGCCATCGACTATAGATTTAGTTTGGATATAATATCCCCATTTGGGAATATGGATCAAATTTGCAAAATTATTTCCATAACCAAAATAACTGGTAAATTTGTCGAAAAGTTGCATGGCATTCTTTAATTAGGGGTATAGAGGGCGGAGGCGTAGGGTCCCTAACCTGACATCCGACTAAATTGTTAAGTTAATCTCGAAGCTCAGATGAAGTTCATTTCGAAATCTGAATCGTCAGAATTTTCTTGCGTGCCGAAACCCCACTAAAATTGCAAGGATCATTCCGGATTACAACAGCAATATTAAGGCCTACATGTATCCCGAGAAATCATTTGCCCTCCCATAAGCTTATAATACCGTAATTAACCCTCATGGTGTCAAGGATCCGCTTGTAATTAACTGATTATGCGATATTTCAATTAGTCCTTGACCCTGATCTGTGCTTTTGGTTCCTCCATTCATAGTTTTGATAATGGCTGTTGATTTAAGGGTTTGAAATCCCGTGTGCCTATTAGTCCCATTAAAATAATAATTGATTTATCATCACCGCATCAGGGTCTGGTACAATTAAGGTATTATAATTTATACATAAACAATATATTCTGTGAAGGGAGTAGGCCTATATCACATTCATTTCCATGCATATTGAGCAATAATATGAGAAATACGGTTGGAGGGGGGGGGAATGTGTGGTATTAAAGGCAGATCTGATATCCGACATTTTGTTATCATCGTTGTTTCTCCTACCTCAGAGTGACCCGATGCACTAAGCTCCGTGCCCTGATCCTTGATGAACTACAGAAAACGGGAAAAGTAGGAAGAAGGAAAAATAAAATAACAGTTTAATTCCGTCTGCTATCCTCGCTGTATTTAACGCGCGCATTAAGAATAGCGCGTCACAAGGGAGATAAATCCGATATTCGTAACGCAAGTAGAAACGGAAATTAAGGATTACATGCGGACTTCGATGACCAAAGTAGGATACAGAATCGGAAACGCTGATTGATAACCGAGTATGAGCTTCAAATTCAAAATTCAGTTCAAAACTGTTTTCCCCACGATTCGAGATGAGATGCGCCCCTGGTTCATATCCCCCCGCCCCCTCAATCTCTCATTCCATGTAGAAATATGCTTCCACCGTGGCCGAGTCCTTTACACGTCCGTGTTTAATTTTATGTGATCATACATTTTCGCATTTCTCGTGATTTTGGAAATGTTATGTCTAAATGTGTGGGATTAGAATGCGGTGCGCTATTAGTTTACAATTTACGATATGCGCTGACAAGATTTCTAGAACGAACGCATCGTTCTTGGGCCGGAATCATAACCACATTGGGCCTAGTTATAATCTACTTGGTATTAGTAGAAACGAGAATATCAGTTAACAAGCTTTATTTTTCTTCATCTTTATATTTTATTTATCTTCGAAAAATACTACGCAGGCCTACCTGTATGAGAACTCCTGTGGTCTTCGTTCTCATCATTATCTTCGTCGTCGTCGTTCGCGCCCACACTATCAAATATGCCACCAGTCGGTGGATGGGACGATGGTTTACGGCCAAGAATCCCATCCAACCGATCAAAATAGTCGCAAGTTGTTCTCCCCCGACCCGTTTTCTACTATTGTTCGATACGGACTTGTAATCCTTCTTCCATTTCTTCAACTTCGCGACAATCTGGGCTTTAATACGGTGGACACCCAACTCTTTCATCTTGATGTACATTTTGGCATATACTTTTGAATCCCGTGCAGTATCCTGAAGTTGGGTCTGTACGTCTTCCCTCTCCCAAATAGTTAGCAAGGCTAACTTTTCTACTTCACTCCAGTTTTGACCTCTTTCTGTAACCTGCGACATGATTTTCTTTTAAATATGGCGCCCTGGTAACTGAGGCAGTCGCAGTGGCCTGCAGCGCCTACAGGCGAGTCAATTTGACCCGAGTCAAATCGCGAACTGCGTTTACACTACAAATTATCCGGGTCAAATTTATCCGGGTCAATTTAACCCACCAATATTTGCCGGGTCAAAATTATCCGGATAAAAGTTATCCGGATAAATTTGACCCTCTAATTTCTGTAGTGTGAACAGACGAGACCCGGTCCTGGTCCGGACCAGGTCCGGATAAAGCTGTAGAGTAACCGCGCCTTATGTAACTTTGGTTTGAAAAAATCACAAAACTAACGTTCCTGAAATAAAATACTGTGTTAGCAGTTGCTATGATAATCATATTTCTGAAACTACTGGTAACCATGTGGCACGATTTGCAATTAACCGAAACAGTCAATGTGTGCAATATCTCAGAAACAAGTAGGAATATTCTGATTATTATATCTTGAAACATTACAATTTTGTACAATTTTTTTTACAATTTTCTCTTTTGTTCAAATCGCGCAAACCAGGCCAAAAAGCAATCGCGTCGGCGCTTTCACCAGTCGCTATTATTATTTCTGTGTTATGAAAAAGTAAAAAAGTAAAAATATGTAAAAGTAAAAAAATAGCCCATGTGAACAGTAGAGGAGATAATATTTCAAAATATCCATACGATCAAGTCACATTCTTTACTCATTAAAAGTAGGATTAAAACAACACACTTAGGGCCCATGACAAAACAAGTTCAAGAAGGGTTTGCGAGATAAAACTCGTTTTTTAAAAGCAAAGGAAATTAATATAAAACGGATTGAGAACGATACTGAAACGCGTTCCAACATTAATAGACAGATATTATACGCAAAAACACCGGGCATAGAACGCTTTTACCCCTTCATATTTCTTATTTCTAACAGCATCAGATCTTTCTACTTGAATTCCGCTTGATGACGGATCTCCGGTTCGGCGGTAGGAGTGAGGAAGGCGGAAGAAACTCGGATTTGTCACATCATGTCTTGCAAAAGGGCAAATATTGGTGTCATTGTATGAGAAACACGCAAAATAGAATCAGAAAGTGAATCGGAAGAGTTTTCATTTAAATGGCTAACTGAGCCAAAATTGACAAATAGGAAGTGGTAACCACGGGGCCTGATTGGAAAGCTGCTATTGCAAGTAACCTGTATCACAAATAAGTACATAAATATACCGGTACTTACCACTGCAGTCTTCGTTCTTCCCTGCTTTACATATATTGTGCAAGTAACCTGTATCACAAATAAGTACATAAATATACCGGTACTTACCACTGCAGACTTCTTGACCTGCTGTAGAGATTACCCAACTGGTCAAGAGAATGGTCAAGATTTTCATTCCGAGATGAGTGATTCCAGGAATCTGAAAAGTTATGCTAGTCATCATGGACACCACAAGCGAATCTCTGATTGAGATACTAAGATGAGAGTCCATCACAAACCATCGTATAGTCTGTCGATTTGGCTTATGGCAAATCTTAGTGTTCAGAGTTCACGAGCCGAATATTGATTAGACTGCTCGGATTTCAAAGGGCTCATCCAACCTCATGTTTACTGGAATTGATAAAGACATCGTCAATTTAACTAGATATGTAGCGACCCTGAGTAATACATTTCATGTCACCTGGGACTGAGTGTGCGGACTCAATAAATTATGATGACTTTCTGGGGTGTTCCTAATAACCCTCGTCGATACCTTTGCCTTGTTAGGTGAGTGAGTGAATAGGGTTTAACGTTGCCTTGTTGGAAGAGCAATATAGCATATATAGTGAGTAGAACAATATATCATATATTCCCGTACTGACTAATTGTAGCTTTACGCTTGGCTTGTCTGATTATTTAGAGAAATACGCATTAACCAGTTTGATGAGATTTTTGGTCGATATACCTGCAACGGCCAATGCCCCCCAAACGTTTTCGACGAAGCAAAGACTCCTATTTGCGTGATAACCATAGATGCCATGCACACTAGATTTACAAGGTTCAATCAAGAGATCGGCATTTAATAATGCACGTAGTCCTCACACCCTGGGACGATGGATTGTATTAACAATAGCGGAGTATCTCTAATGGTTCACATTATTGAATTTCCGGCTCAACGCTCAAATTTACAGTAGTTTTATTTTCCTGCACTCCAAAACGATTTTTCATGAGCAGCATGTTTATAGGATCTGCTGTTCATTTCCATGGATCAAGACGAAGTAGTATTAGCCGAACTGTGCTATTAAAGGGCTACCTGTACATTGAACTTATAAAATTTCCGCGTTATAGAATTTGTTTGCTGATGTTAGTCAGGGACAATATGGTACTATCCAGTGTTGTACACAATAACGGCATTTCAAGAACATGTCGGTCTCAACAAGGTGTTTCGAACTTCCTATCTGTTAATGATAATCATAGGCAAGGTACTGATGTGATAATGGTCATTAATATCCACAGGTAGCTGTATACATCTAGTTTTTCATTTTCACTTCTTCACATCAAAACTGGACCAGCAATGAGACATCTGGACCCATGCATCATGGCAGTAAAAGAAGCCTGGGCTAGTAATGAGCTTCCTGCACAAATACAGCGTGGCTGCGTACAGAACATTGGACTAGTAATGTACCACCTGGACCCATACAACTTGACTGCATACATAACATTGGACTAGCTATGAACCATCAGGACAATACAACATGGCGGCATACAGAAGACTGGACTAGTACTGAACCACCTTGACTCATACAACATGGTTGCATACAGAAGACTGGACTAGTAATAAGCCACCTGGACCAAAACAACACGACAGCATACAGAACACTTGGCTAGTAATGATCCAGACGACATGGCGGCACCCAGAACACTGGAGTATTAACGAGCCACTTGAATCCATACAATATGACCTCATACAGTTCACTGGGCTGGTAATGGGCCACCTGGACCAATACAACATGACTGCAGACAGAACACTGGCTTAGTCATGAGTCACCTGTTCTCATACACATGGTTGCATTCAGAAAACTGGACTACTAATGAACCTCCAAGATGCATACAACATGGCTGCATACAGAACACTGGACTAGTAGTGAATCACCTGGACCCATACGGCATGGCAGCATACAGAACCCTGAACTAGTAATTGACCAAGATATTTATCTTCCAACAACTTATAACGTCATATCAACAGTGTACTGGGCACCCGAAATGCTTAAATCATGTTGCAAAGCTAGATTCATAGCTGGTTCTACAACATATGCACCATCAGGCTGCTACCAAGCCTGTTGGCGAGGGCCTTTCAAGAGGAGAAAGCATTTTAGGAAAGGTGCTGATCCACTCTTTCTAAACATTTTATTGCAAAACTCAACATGTCTTACGAAAGAATCTGATGCAAAAGGACAGGTATCGTACAGGCATGTATCCACATGGGATTTCTCGACTCCCTATACTACAATTCTTCATCAGGACCTAATTGACCGTCTTAGTTCATTAATTGTATCGGTGTTCAAGAAAACTGATCGGTAATATATTAATGTCAGAAGCCATAAAGCATTCTTTGGCTCTATTACATACAGGGGATATCATTCATGGCTTGTTTCCATGTTTATAGAATTGCTTGTATTTGGCAACACAATATATCAACAGCTTATAGGTATTCTAATGGGTGCTGATTATGCGCCCCTTTTGGCTGACCTACAACTGTTCTCTTATTAATTTGAGTATAGACAGAAGCTTTCAAAGCTCGTAATTTCTCTTCCCAACGCTATATAGACGATTTTCGCACTGTGGATAATCGCTATATAAATGAAACTGTGAAGGATATATATCTACCTTCTCTGGATCTGAAGGAAACTACAGATATCCCTAAGGGCCCTTCATATTTCGACATACATCTCTATACAAATGCAGCGGGCCTTCTCTCTCGTCGACTTTACGACAAAAGAAATGATTACAATTCCGAACAGTAAAATTTCAGTGGGACACGCATATGGCGAATACATATCTCACCTATTAACATTTGCTAGATCCGGGCTAAATGTAACGATTTAAATCAATGTCACAAGATATTATTGCAATTGCAGAAACTTATAACACAGAGCTATATCACCGAGCGCCTCCACGAAAAGTTCCTCGAATTGACATTTCCTATCGCATACTGTTAAAAAATACGAGCATGGCATACAATATCTATGACCGGGTCTAGGGGCCTTACGAACCCGTGCATTTCAAGATTCCCATGGTGTCCATATGAACAAGCGCAATCGAAGTGTGAGGGAGATACATTAAACTCCAGAAAACGACTTTACAACGAAACACAGATGGATTAAGAATACTGAGCAGCGATACGGATTTGATATTTTTGAAATATCAGGTTTTTCATTGAAATCTGTTGACCGTTTCTCTCTTGCAAGAAACATGCCTATCTTTATGTATACTGTGATTTGTTTTTTTTCTTTTTAAGCTGGTGCTAATGCTGTTATATGAATTAAGTCCTTGTGATATAAACGCGGAAATTCTTTGCTGGACGTCGGCTGAATATTGAATGACGGACGATACGCTTGTTTTGTATTCCTTGTGCTTCTCAATAGGCTATTCCAAACCCCTCTATGCATAACATAACGCTGGCCTTTGTAAAGATGACAATCGGTGTCACTAGATCGTATCAATCCCTATTCCAGCTGGTCTGCTAAATATTTTCTGCAAATAGAATCTAGCGTTAGATGATAAAGACATGTGAACACTAGAAGCACCATGATGGGAGAGCATTCTTTCATTTCGTTGGGCCATTTGAGCTTGGACAGAAAATGATGGCAATGTCGTATGTTGTAATAGCTGCAACTTATTCAAATATGTGTTGTTGGAGTTACCATACAACTTGGTTGGATTTATATTATGTATAACTGTAAGGACAGTCTTGACTCAAATCGTGCCTAACAACTTTTTAATACTCATATTATTTGTCTTATTTTACTACTTGAATTATTTGAATATTCCTGTCAGGTCGAAATTGAATCCATGATTAATAGTAAGTATTTGGACGCATAAATCTCTCTAAGCTCTTCATCGTTGATATATTTACTGGGTATAGCAGTAGTTCTAAGTCATCAATGAATGCTAAAAATCCAATTACATTTAGAGACAATGAGAAGAAGCTTATCTATCGTTATTTAACCAAGTAGTTACATATGGTAAGTCGTTCTCCAGATGCTGCTCAATCTCTTTGATATTTCTGGAATGGCACAGTAATATTGTATCATTTGCATATAAAGCATCATATGAATGGGTTGATAACAGAAATAAGATCGCTGATGTGAACAACAAAAAGAAGTGGTCCTAAAATAGACCCTTGCGGAAAACCACACGGGCAAATATTTCCAAATCAAACTGTACACACTGCGTGCGGCCTGAAAAATAATGTTTGAACGATGTTGGCCTAACTGGTCATATTATTGAGAATGTAACCTGTGATAGATCGATGCCTCCTGTCGAAGTCGAATGTTTTTCTCTAAAACCAAATTACTCTTCACAAGATAACATTATATTTGCATGTGCAATGCCCAATCAAATATGTTCATGCACACAGATAAAGTAGAAATCGGTGTACACCAATTTTGGTACTGGTATAAAATAGCCTCTTTTATCAGGTATTGGCGATTGGTAATTCGAATATCTGGCCTTGATTTTGAAACATGTAAAAGTGGTGAAGACACCGGTGTTGATCGTGTTTTAACCTCTCCCAATCATCGTTGCACCTTACAATGGAGCCATCGTCCATGTTAAACTTTGCGTTAATGATCCATAAACCCATCTGCGCTAACCCAATCAAATAGAATCTCGTCCCAGATTTGCCTGCGACTGCTTGTATCGGTATACGAATATGGCGGGCGTCATCCCCCGTTCTCGGATTTGTCTTACATCTGGACATTTCTAGCCGATCCACACGTCGATATCCCTGCAGCCTTAAATTTGTTTCGACAGCTGATACCACTCGATATGTACTTGTGTTTTACTACCGCATTCCGGTATTTTTAAACATTGGTCGGACGCATTGGCTATAGGATTATCTGAGCATTTCCTTCACACATTCTCTCCTGACTTCTAAAACAAGAAATATCTTCATGGAATGGTGGTTTAAATGAGAAATGTGCAAAATCTTCATAAGTATTCTTTGGAGTATTTAATGGTGCACGAATATCTAGCATATTAGAATTTGCAAGTTTAATCCTTTGTTTCTACTTATCACCCGGGTTTTTGTCACACTCAACAATGATGGATGCACGTCTACAGTATAGCTATCAAGGTGATCTGGCAGATTTGATACAGTTTTCTATTTGATAAGCCTTAAATCGGGAGCTTTCATAAAAAAAAATATTCACATGAGGATTTTAGCGTAAAAAAGTTGCCTCATTGGTTATTAGTATATTTCTCTTCTCTTCCCTCAAAAAAAAGCATGCCTCATTTCAAAGAGCTTTTAGATTCCCACACATGATTTGTATAACGACTTAATGACCCTCATCTCGACAGTATGACACAAGTATATATAGACAGGTATGGATCGAAAAGTGTCGAAATGGTCGTATTACAGTATCGTCGCAATGGCGGCAACCAATGTCAGATACCGGAATACGGTAGTAAAACACGAGTTTTTCACCCACACCTGTCTATATTTACTAGTGTGTTAGACGCCCTCGGTGCTCAACCATTAGCATCAGATGAGATGGTTATTGAGGTCGCCACAGCTCTCGTCTCTAATTCCGCTTCAATTATGAGATACTGGCGGAGGCTTTCATGGGGAGTAATATTGATGTTTTTTAGTCCGCAGACGTGGTCATTCTCCGGCAGCTCTTACATATCAGTCTGCGCTACTCCCCAATCGCACAGGCCAGATAAGGTTAATGGACGACTGCTGAGTATTGAATGACGGACTAGACGCCTGTATTTCTATATATTTTAGTCGGTGTTTTTCCCCGATTAAGTGTGGGGCCAATTGTCGCAAAATATGCCCGAGTGGTTTTGGGGTGTAAATTGTTGGCACCATGTGAATTCTTATTTGTTATGATGTTGTGAAATAGAAAAAGTTTGGTGCCAGGTTTTCTTTGAGCATTTATGTCTTTTTGAGCTTAACCAATTCCGGTATGTGCGTATTCCGGGGTGTCATGCAAATTGAGAGATGGTATTTCGGCACGTTCATATTTTTGTTAGTTTTGCAAACTATATATTGGAATCTATCAGAAAATATAAAATCTATTCCAAAGATGGCCGTCAATTTGACGTCACAGTGACGTCATTTTCCCGGAAGTCATTTTTCGGACTATTTCCGGTCCTATTTTTCTAATTTTTCGAACTTTAATCTCGCAAAATTAATAAATATCATAAATAATTAATTAGTTTTGGCAAAATAAATTACTTCTTTATTTTTTGGCCAGAAATTGACCGAAATACTGAAATACGTGCCTTCCGTTGCCAACTTTGTGTACTGTACCCTATGCAAATACTGTACGCTCAAAATGGTCTAAAATTCGTTATGTTTCAGCTCTCTGTATTCTTTTTTTGTCCCATTGGTATGACGAACAGTGTGGGATGGAAACCGAGAAGGTGGGGGGCCCCGGGGGGGGAGGGGGAGTTCACCAGCAGCCCAGACATTTTTGAAATACTAAGACGTCCAGTTCAACAAGGAAATCATCAATCTGAAATGCTGTTTTCCTCTGTCAAGCAGGTTTATGAAAGATGGCGGAAAGAAACCAACAGATTAGAGACTATGTTTGAAATGTCAAACGGGTGGTGATTTAGTGAAGAAACCCGAGGCTGCTTCATACGAGCGTATTAACATCTCTGCCCGATTGGGATCAGGGATATTGCTGTCACCTCATCTGTCCGTCTGTCCAGGCATCTGTTCGTCCGTCCTCCTTTCGTTAGGACTCCATATATTTTGAACTACTGAAGGCAGGTCGACGAAACTTCTATCCAATATAGCATGTAATATGTAGATGTGCCTTTTGTATGTTTCATTGGTCTAGTCATCGTCTGTCTGTCCCCTTTTCTGTCCATATGTATCATGGTTTAATTCCAACCTTATCTATTATGAGCCTTCTTATAGTAAGTTTCTAAAATCCAGTGGTGGTTTGCCCTGATTTAAATAAATCTATGTATTACATCAAAACATGTTTCTACAAGAGGTGTGGGCCGAGGAGATAACCACATGGAGAATTGAGCTGTAATGTGCTGGGAAATGTAATGCAAGTTTACATCTCCAGTTTAAATCTCCACAACGCTTTCTGTTCATGAATGGCTATATCTTTTGAATAAGTGTATGAAATAACTTTAAGATGTATTGGGTGTGCAATGAATCGATTCAACTTGATAACAAAAGTAGATTGCAATTTATCAACAACAAAATGTGTCCTCTACCGTAGTTGAGTGAGAGCTATTCCATGAGAAAATATGAACAATATGCGAACAGTTCAGCATCCCTTCTGGGATCTGCACAAAAGCCCCATCGTACAAAAACTCCTCGGACAACCATCTGACATTTAGTGTCAGGTTAGACCAATAAGGTGAGAAGTTTTCTTCACAGCTATGTAAATATTTTTTTATACTTCCAGTACGTAGTAGAGGGTATACTAGATTCCGCTTGTCCGTTCTTGTGTCCATCCATCCATCTCTTCGTCCATCTGAAATTCATTTTCGGGCAATAAATTGAGAACCACTCATCGGAATCTTCTCAAATTTTGTATGCATTTACAATGCCATGATTAGTCGCTTGGGGTTGCGTTTCACATGTTGGTGAAGTTTGGTAGGCCTATGTATATATCATGCCATGAACTGTGGCTTGGGATAATGTTCCGCTCACTTACACACAGGGAGTGGCGCCACTTGGTGGCAAAATCTGAAATTCGTTTCCGGGCAATAGCTTGAGAAATGGTCATGAAATTCTTGTGGAATTTAGTATGCATATACTATGCTGAGTCGCTTGGGATTGCGTTTCGCCCACTTGCACCTACAGGTGCCACAACCTGGTGGCAAATCAAGTTTGGTTTCCAGGCAATAACTTGAGAACCACTCGTCGGATTCTTCTCAAATTTGGTATGCATATATAATACCTTGATACGTCACTTGGGATTGAGTTTCGCCTACTTGCGCCTCGAGGTGGCACTACCTGGTGGCAAAATCTATAATAACTTTCCAGACAATAACTGAGAACCACTCATCGGATAATTTGATATGCATAATCATGTCTAGAGATGTCGATTGTGATTGCATTTCGTCGACTTGCGCCTATGGACGGCGCCATCTGGTGGCAAAATCCAAAATTCGTTTCCAGACAATAACTTGAGAACTGCTCAAATTTGGTATGCATATACCATGCCTTGAGTTGTGAATGTGAATGTGTTTCACCCTCGTGTGCCTCTTGTAGCAAAATCTTAATTTGTTTTCCGGTCAATAACTTATTATTCAGAACCCCTCATCAGATTCTTCTAAAATTTGCTATGCGGATGCACTGGGATGTCACTTTCGATTGTGTTTCGTGCACTTGTGTCTATAAGTGGCACCGGTTCATTTCTGGGCCTTCACTACATGTGTAGGAGATGTCCTATCGTACCATATTTATACAGTTTGAAAATTGGATGCCCAGTTGAGAAGCTCTGTTACCTACATGGTCGGAAGGTTTTCGATATAGTGACAAATATTTGTGCCATTTGGTGTGCTTAATGGTTTGTGGGTGTTGTAATTATAATGTATTTTCCTTTATATCCGTTGTTTGGTACCCTTTGTTGTGCTTATCCTTTGGCTTTGCTGGTTGCCGGAATGCACTACAAAGCGACACACCATGGCATGCGCGAAGCATGATTACGCGAAACATGATTACGGGGTTACGAGTGTCATGCAAGCATGCTTGCAAACAACAAATAATCCCACCATTCGCATGCCAGCTATACGTCAAACAGCAACTGTATTTGTTTCTAACTTAGCGATGTGGACACTTTGCCAAAAGAATACCAAGGTTAATTAAAATACTTTTGTAGCTTCACAGGCACTGTCTCAGTTTTTTTGTGCTACCTCATCAACCCTACGAAAATTCTTCTTTTTTTTTACAATTTTTTTTTTTTACAAAAGTTTTGCCAAAAATTATGTACTTGAACATTGAGTTGATGTTTTGTGCAGAAGTAGTATTGGTGAGCTTGGCTGATTGTTCACGCACGGCAACTCGAAGAACATTGTTGGCTTGATGTAAATTGTATTCAACTACTGCTGTATTCAGTTTGCCAGAAATGATGCATTTATTTCGGTCTGGACAAAAGAAGTTAAAAAGATAAAAAACCTCCCTCTCTCATTTTTTTTTTAAAACAAATGTGCCTGTGAAGCTAGATATTTTATTCAGCCCATGGTTCAATCAGTGGTTTATACAAAAGCGTATACAAATGCCATAACGTCTTAGTGTTGACTGTTTGAGAGCTGAGGGATTGTAGCACATCCCGTGCTTCATGTTTGAAATGTGTCTTCACTCGTGCTGAATATAAAATATTCGATATACACAAACTGTGGTGTAATTTAGTCAATAAAGAAACGTACTTAAAGGGTATAATTGCACCTAGTGGAGGGCAGAAATTAACTAATCATATGTGTAGGCCAAAAACAAAATAATTTTATGGACATTGTTTAAATGTGCAAAAAAAGTTGGGGGTAAGGCAAAAAACTCTAGTTTCAGGTAAACTCCCCAGGAACGCCACAATGCCCTCCTCTAACAATATGTAAATAGACTGAAAATGATCGCCATATAATAAGGACGATATTCAGAAATTTTGGAGTCGTGAAATCGATTAGCTCTGAAGATATAGGTAAAATTCTACCTTGAGCTCATTCTACAGCCGAAGCCCACCCAGGCAAAAAAGAGATAGCAAAAATTTCCCGGAAGCCAATGAAAGAAAACCTGGCACCAATGATGTTTGCAATTCGCAAGGTCCAACCTATCAGAAAATGTAAAGTTGCAACAATTTACAAACCAAAACTACTCGGCGACAATTGGCCCCACACTTAATTCCCAGAATAACATAATACTTATACTTCGGGCAATGAACTAAGAATTAATTCATGTCAAGAAGATACACAGTTCATGAATGATTCAAGTGATTTGCAAAAACCATATTAAAAACGAGTCTTACTCTCTACTGATCCCTATCCCAGCTTGTCTACCAAGGATATGCCGATTTTTGGGTAAATCCGTCATGTAAGACAGATACAATAGGTGACTACATGTGGGGAACCATTCAACCAAGGAGTGAAAAGGGCCACGTATATTGCACGCAAAGTGCTGCCGATTGAAGTTGTCTTACATGACTGGTCTGCCCATTTTTGAGCGGCTGATGTAACTATGGTGACGAACGATGACAGAAATAATAATACAGACTGAAATATGTTGTGCATTTTATTGTACATTGTGATTCAAATCTGTTTAGAAACAAGCAATGACGTGGGCTGAGCTTTTGTCGTGTTAATTTTAGCTATTAGCATAAGAGAGAATACGCCTTGAGACGTTCTAAATGGTTCGTTCAAAAAACGGTTCTTGACTATATGGATGGTATAATCATTCTTCTCCAGTGATCCATTAGTCGATTGTGACCACCGGTTTTGTGTCTAGGCTTTATCAAATACCTACTAATATTTTGTTTAAGCGAAATAACTGTATGAAAAATCGTATATTGTACGCTGTACATATTTCCAGATATCTTAATAGCTGCTCCTTGGTTGAGAAAGTTTAGTTCGAACATACAACACCGACATCCTCGCCGTGTCCGCAATCTTGTCGACCCCATCCTGCATGTGGACATTCTGAGATATTGGTTTCTCCTCCGGTGCATTTGACCTCATCGAGCCAGATCTGTCCGCTCCCTTGTCCGAAAAACGCCTTCGGTTTGACTATAGCAGTCCTGCAATGAGACATGCAATGCCGTTAGTTATATAGATGGATTGGGAGAACCTCGTTCGTCTTGTTGCATTTATCCTGGAGCAGCTCTCACACTGGGCTCTGTGTAACTCGGCCCTTTCAGTTTACGTGAGTGAAACCCGTCGGTGGTTCGACCGGTCACCAGACGATTCAACACCGCATGAGTTACGTACAATACATTTCAGCATGCAGACATGCCATACACGGGTAATCTAATCATGCATGTGAATTCTATGTGGAGCGAACATGTGTTTATATCAGTCATATGTATACAATTTTAACAACACACAGAAAATGTGAACTAATGTGAACCGTTTCAAATGAGTAACACATACAATGTTTGCATCGACGACTGGTGAAATTTTACCGCTCAAGCGATGTTAGGGGCCGTGTGGTGATGTCATTCAAGATGTCCACTTGATCAGCTACAATAAAAGCGCGACTGAGATACACGGTAATACAAGGGTCAGTATTTTAGATATGCATTCAGAATGTTGATCAAGACGAGATGAAATCAAAATTCGGACTGCACAAAAAGCCAGTACAGTATGTAGCAGATGGAACAGAATGCAATTTCGTTAAGCCCATTTAGTGATCGAGCATATATGCGTATGGAGAGAAAAATATCTAAACAGCCGACTTTGATGTACTGTGCTAGGTGTGTGCTGATCTGCAGCAGGCTACCCACCATAATATCATGGGTCAGTGGGATCAATAATACTGCGAAAAGCCGTGCTCTGAATGAGACAAAATGAAAGGAACACCCATGCGAAAGAATACTAAACAGTCATATATCAGTTGGACTTACCCGCTAAATCCCAGCGATCTGCAGACAACTTTGGCCGACAGTGAACCGAAACGATCGTCACAAACTGTACCCCACTGGCTTGCGTGGTAAACTTCTACCCGGCCTTCTCTTTCTGATGAACCACCGACCAGTCGAACAGCATTTTCTAAAGTGATGAAAATTTGAATAAATATTGTTTCCAGATGAGGTAAGCGGCGGAAATCTCCATAATTGAAGTTGCAAATAATCGCGTGGACACTGTAGGGCTAGAGTGCCAATTTTAACTTCCTTTGAACCTGTTTTGAAACCAATGAATTCTGAAACTACCACGATAAATTATCGTAAGAGTTTGGTAACCTGTGATGCAGGATCGTATGTTCTGGAAACTTAGTTGTCGTTGTTGTCTAAATCATCCATATTTGATTTTATCGAGATTCTCCTATGGAACATGTTGATGAATGTCTTCTACTCGTTTCATTCCAAAGCATTACACTTTCCCCAAACGAATGAAACTAACGAAATTAGTCATTGTCCCTATTTCATCAACTTAACTCTATGGTAATAAGTCTTGAGATATTCTTACCAAAACAACAGTTAGATAGTTAAATTGATCTGCTGATCTGCCCAGTAATGGCATCGGAGAAAATAAGTCACCAGCAAACAGTTTTTAGGCATACTTTCACCAGAAATATAGTGTGAATGTGTTTTTTCCTTACGTGTAGTTCTGATTATTCGGGACTTTGATGATGAATCGATTACTGATTTGTCATTTGTTTATGCATCATGGAACGGCTGGTATTGATGTCTACATAGCGTAGAATTGTGTTAGGTATATTACTAGTAGAAGGCGCTATTTGGTTGCCCTCGTTTAACAGGGATGAACTCGTTCTTACAACTGAAAATCCAAGCTTCACATGTATGCATAATGTATACCTCCTACTGTCATAAGAGTGTATATATTTTAAGGTTGTAAGAGATTCTTTTTATCGAGCAGCTACTTTAGAAGATCTTTTTAGTCCGGTTATTTGAGAGAAATCGGTTTGTTGCATAAGTTTTAATGTATCTGCATATATTTTGGTGTGTTGTGTTGATTACTTCTGGATTGCTGGGTTGTTTATCTGTTTTTGTCAGAATACTTAGAATTGTGTTTGATCGTCGCTATATAGCTGAAATATTGCTGAGTGCGACATTAGGTATACTCTGCTTGCATCGAGATGAAAATGCGTCGTGCGGCTTCTGTGTGCAAAAAAGTCAATTAACACATAGCAAATGCACGTTTTGAAATACACAATAAACTGATTTGTTCTTTCTTGTGTAAGATCAATTGGATGACATTTCCATGTGATATGCACATACGCTTCCTAATTAACTCAAACACGATAATGGCCGAATGTTCATGTGTTCCGCAATGTTCGGCCCAATGCAGACAGTTTAGGAGGAACCAAACTCTGACCATGGGAGAATGCATGTGATATTGCTACAGTGACGTCACTCATGAAATCAACATTGTGCTTATAGTCTATGAGCCAGACCAGATATCGGTACCACCTGGGGTGGCAAATTCTCATTATGTTTTTTTGGAAGCCCTATATCCATAGATAATAAAAAACTTTGAAAGCAGTCCGGGACTCACAGCTTAATGGTAGTAATCGCCTCTTAAAGATGGACACCCGAGTCCAATCTGAGGGACCAGATTTTGGGGTAGCGGAAATATAAAGTTAAATAACTTTGTATGTAATGGTGATATAGTGACATTTGGCCACTCGTAATGTTGGTAATCAGTTTTTTTTCCATCTCAGGATATAGGACTTTCAAAAAAACATAATGAGAATTTGCCACCCCAGGTGGTACCAATTGATGAAATTTTGGGGTCTGGCTTGTGGACTATTATATTCTTCGAGGCATATAGTTTATATTCTTCGAGGCATATAGATGCAATGCAACGATAACAAACATAGTTTGCAGATGATCCCTTCCTTGCCTCGAATAGATATAGGACCAACTCACCACGCGGATAGCACCCGACCCCAACATCATTCTTATGTTGGCAGTCATGAACACCCCATCCACGATGTCCACAATCGGCTAGAGTTTCCTCGTCACCGCGACAACTCACTTCGTCGAGCCAGATTTTGTGACTTCCCTGGCCAAACTCAACACTGGAGAAAGCCACTGCATGTCCACTGAAAATAACACGAGTGGTTAATTTTGTAGGTGGTCGGGCAATTGTAATAAACTTACACCGATGTAGACGCAGTTGTGGCAGGCGGTGGTAAATATGGCAACGAAAAGATACAGGCTATATCGATCGTATATGGGAAGCGTGCATACTAATGGAAGACTACAATGGTGATTACGGTGGACAGCTCCACGGTGTCAAACGATCTGTTTGTGGCGTAAAAGACAAGATTCACGAAAAATCAGACGCAGTCTTGTTTTGATTCCTTCATGAATATGACACTTCACCTGACGAACCCCGCGCAGTATTATTCACACTTTTAAGCAAGCAGGAAACGTCCCTTGAATACTATTCAAAGACGAACAAAACTGGGTACTCTGGATCAAACTAGAAAAGCTACACATTGGTCCACCGTGGGAGAAATGGTCAAAACATTCCCAGAATCGCATGTCTTTGTTTTCTAGTTTGCCCCGGTGTTGGAGGATTTGCTTTGTTGACTAATAGTATTTTGCTGCTTTGCTAGGTTAACCTCTGCCACATGATAACCAAATTTATTAATTTCCAGATCAGCCAATTCAGCGGTTAATATGCAGATGGTACTTCTTCTAACGTCTCAATCCAATATAATGGCAACAGCACTGATTAGAAACCTCCTGGTGGGTGTGACCCGTCATCAGCGGTATACAGTTGCGTCATGTATGAAAGGAATCTCGCCTCTTCCAGTTTATAGCGCCTTTTCATGGTAGGGAATATGGTTTCCAATGTGTGTATAATCTAATTAGTAATGTAAACAATATCAGCTGAGTTGAAAGAGAAGAAGCGGGTCGATATTCTTAACGTTCACCGACATTAAAATCATGTATAGCTGTGTTGGGGAAAAACGACTCTGAATATTTCTGAGATAACTTAGTCGTAATTAGATGATTGTGTAGATTATAACCAATAACAAGCGTTGGAAATATAGGGCAAAACATCGTTCTAATACGAGTATTTTTCTCCGGAATTGTGTTCCCGACATCACAGTGCGCGATTCGTGATATCAGGTGGAGAATCGTTTTCAACAAATGTGGTAACCATAATCATAAAGCTATTGCTTTATGTCTCTACACAGACTAAGGTCTATAGAATGAACACACCAAAGATCATGTCTTTACTCGTTTAGGCATTATATACGACATGCAAGTTCCTTCCATCGTCATCAAAATAATTTCTGAGTCAGTAATAGAGATACCTTTTTCGTATAACAGTTAACCCCAATTCTAAACGTGCATAAAATCAAAGTTCAAAAGAACCCAATATGGTTTTCGATGATGACAGCAAGAGCCTTACCACTAACGAGTATTTACTCTATCTCTGCCGTCTTCTTGACCTGGCTATCCTCTTCGAGGGAATCTTACCTGAATAAGCCGAGTTCTCTACATGCTACTTGAGCTTCCGAGATGTTGAAACCATTGCCACAGACGGTACCCCACGAATTGTCATGAAAAATCTCCAATCTACCTTCTGAAGATGAATTTCCGTCCACAAGCCGGACCGCCAGTTCTGCAAGTGTAAAATCCACAGGACCTCCTGTAGGTTACGTACAATACACCAACTGCGTATAACATAGTACCAAGCATATTTTTAAAACAAATCTTGCAAGGAATCATGCCGGTCTCTTACGATACAAATGGGAGCACACATACCTGTTACAATTCCCACAGAATCCTTGCGATCTGACTTCAACTGGAATTATTTTTGTATTCTTTACAGTATCGTGATTGCATTTGAAGGATTCTACTGATACCACAGATAGCACCGAATATTTTCACGTATACCTTTACAAGAATGATCAGGGTTTTGTCTCACGTCGTCTCTTCTACAACACAGAAGATTACAATGGTGACATAGTTCTGGATAGTAATATTCCAGAAGGATCTGCATAGGGCATATACACATCTGGCTTGGTAGCTTTGGCTAGACCATGTGCAGACTGTGGCGATTATGTCACTGTTCTCGGCAGATTGACATTATTGTGAAAACGGCACGGATTCGATTATTTGTTTTGCACTTCCTCATCGACGCTCGTTTACAGTGTATTCAGCTCTTCGAACCTTTTCTCCGTTTCGAAGAACCAGCGTAAAATTCACTAAGGAGAGGGGACTGAGTCCGCCCCACGCCCCACCTCCTTTTTGGGTTAGTCCATAATGAATCAATTGATATAATGTTAAAATTTCACCTTACTAATTGTACTGGGATTTTTGAGAAAAGTAAAAAATGTTTCGACCCATCCATCTGGTGAGATCGTGATCTCTCTCACCACCTCACATTTTGCCGCCCGGAAAACTGGGATTATGTCATCACCGGTACATTTACCTTCAGAACATAATGGTGGAGTGAATCCTCTTTCACAACCATGTGTACACGTCCCATTATGGTGATCACATCGTTCTTCGTTAAAGCAGCGGCCGCATAGCTGACTGCATCCCTCACCATACCATGGACTTGGGCAAGCTAAAATGACGAGTTACGTAACTAATGAGATGATTTTTGGGAGAGAAAAAATAAATTGGTCGTCATCCGGCTGTATACCAAACCAAATATTCATTTCTTTGTAACTAATGATAATATTATGTTATACTGCAATGGACAACAGACACACATTTCCTCTATCTATGTCTCTATAACATGAATCCATCAAATTTGTTAATGCGGTTTGACAGGAATGAAATTTCCTGAAACCAGACTGATTTTCAGACAGAAGATTATATGCACTACCAAAGTCGTATAAATGGTTATGTATATCTCTTTCTAGGAGTTTCGATAGGATAGGTAAAATCGCAATAGGTCGATAATTTGATGGCTTCTCACGATCACCACATTTGAAAAGAGGCACAATTTTGGCGATTTTCCAAAGGTTGGGGAATTTCCTTCTAGAAACGGACATATTCAGAGCATAAGTCCGACTTGGGGCCAAAACATGAGCTGCCATCTTTAGGAACTTCGGATGAAGTCCATGTAAACCAATTGCTTTTTTCTATCAATTTCAGAGAGCATCTTCTCAACATAATCAATAGTCATCAAAGGAATTTCAAAAAGCACCCCGACTGGAACACGGGAGATAACAAACTGTTTAAGTTTCGTAAATATGCTGCACTCTGGACAATTTATGGCTGTTTGCTTAACATACTCTTTTGCAATGTTAGTGAAGAAGTCATTGAATATACTGGCAATGTCGGAGGGATTTACTTCATCTCCATTCACTCCTTCAATCAATGTTGGCATCGAATCTTTTCCACGTGGAAAAAGTTCATTGAAATGATTCCAGAACTTCTTCACAGATGTTTTGCCAACCTGTAACCATTTCGGTCATCTATACGCGGTAAGACTGACCCTGGGATCGTGTGTATCCATTTACAGCCTACTTTCGGCAAGTGCGAGAGGGAATTTCCAGAAATCAATACCACGTGACTTCGTCAGCCAATCAGCTAATGTCTACCGACGTAACCCAACGCAACTCGCCATTTTCGAATCATGTGATGCCCTACTTGTTTAAAATTACAGATCTACCACACCTCTTGGGTGATACGAAAGTTATTTATACCTATATATTTTGTAAGCCTAGCCTATATCTGTTTCCCGAGTGGTTTGAAAACCTGTAATTTATCAGATTTCTCTAGTCTGTTCCCTGCCGGATGAAGGCCGAACAGAATCCCGTAATATACCGGATATCGCTCCGCAATAATGGAGACTCACGATTCGCAAGCCATCTTATGGATGGCGAAGTGTACGCAAATGATGTTTTGCACGCATTTAGTACAGATTGATAATAGTTTTTCTTTGCATTTGTGATGAGTAGTTTTTTATTTCTCTTGAGTTTATATTCATCTTTCAGTTTTTGGCATTGTCACGTGCATTCATTGTTAATTTTATGTCATCGGTAAGCCAATCTGAAACGAGATCATGTTTGATCCGCTTTTCTTTGATCGGTGCGTGACGGTGGAGAATACCGATGAATATCTCTATCCAGGTCCCAAAGAGCCTCACCCACATTATGATAAACTTCGATGATGCTCCATGGGGCAATGTCTAAGTCATGTAAAAATAAAGTTTGTTCAAATGTCTTGGTGCATCTGTATTTTATACATTTTCTGCGAGCTGTATCGCTTTTACTTGCCCGGCGATGCTGATATGATATACCAACGGGAAATTGGTCACTTGCACTCAATTGTGAAACTTTTTTCCCTACAACATGTTTGGGACAAGTAACAAAAATATGATCGAGGCATGTTTCTGAGTGTTTTGTTACTCGTATGAGCTCATCGATCATTTGGGTGAATCCAAAGCTATCAACGAATGAAAGCCATCGATTTGTATTGATTTCTTTGTTTAAAATGTCATCATTAAAATCACCTAATATTATACATTGTTTATTTTTTTCCATGTTGGATTCAAAATGGCTCATCCAATCGACTCTTCTACTTGGTGGTCGGTAAAAATTTCCTATCAATAGGTGACCGTGAATTTGGAGTAGACAACCAAACACTTTTAATATTGACCTCTTCCAGATCGTACCTACGTCTTCTATGGAGGTGTTCCTTTACATAAACACATACTCCGCCGTGTGTTTTATTTTTCTATCATTTCTGTATGGAACATATCATTTTATTTCAATGTCTTTGTCGGTGTGTTTGTCTTCCTGTAGCAATGGTTCAGATATTCCTATAATATCCACGCTATTAGCCGGTTGGTTCAGGTAATACCGTAATTCTTCTAGCTTGTCGATAAGGCTTTGTATATTCCAGTGGAATAGTTTGAATCCTGGCTGATTCAGCCTAAAACAATCCCCACTAGGGTTAACTAAAACCTCAGTTTCATCGTGATCACATGTCGGTCCAGTGCCATTCACAAGCGGGTTGTCAGTTTCAGCCGATGTGTCAATGTAAACAGAGTTGTCAGTTTCAAGGGATTTGTCGATTTCAGCTTAGATGTATTCAGTATCATTTGTTGACATAACATCTCCACAGCATATTACCTTTGCCTGAGATTACTGACTGTTGGATTACTCCTGTGTTTCGACCGTTGTGTTATCTACGTAATTGAACTGACGGAAACTGGACAACAGCTGAGCGGTGTTGGACAATTGAAATACAGAAACGTGATTTCTACGAGTCGGCACGGACTGTACAGAGACTTGCATATCAACCCGAACTGTGAAGGATACACCCGTATAGCATTGAACAGTAAGACTCTATTTTACATTTATTTGCTGTATTGACCTTACTTAATTTGTATATGATTTTAGTATTGTAAATAAATATGTGATTGTTAATCCTTGACATCACAAAAGTATTCTGTTACGTTTTTCTAGTATCGGTTATGAGGTGACAACGTACAGTGTATCGATACATGTAAACATTCAGGCAGACATTGTGAAATCTGTAAACAATGCACTGCCTTGATTATCTCTGCAGTCAGCTACGGGCTATAGGGTACATGGGCGTGCGCATGCGCATGATGAAGTCACTTCGGAGCTCTGCGCTCCAAGAGCGCCAAGCGCAGACTTCAAGAGCTCCAAGATCAGACTTCAAGAGCTCCGAGCTCCAAGATCAGAATTCAAGAGCTCCGAGCTCCAGGAGTTCCACCCTATGGAAGCTATCACCACCACCGGGCGATGACAGGCGTCAACGCCCGGTGGTGGTAGTGGTGTGTGGTGGTGGTGTTTGTACATATTAGGATTATTAGTCCATATGTATTGTATAAATTTCGCTACCACTCGTACTGATGACGTCACCAATGACGTCGCCGATGACATGGGAATCACTCAAGTCGTTGTCTACACCACGAGAGCTTCAAGATGACACCCTACATCTTTGGATGAGATAAAAAACCCGAATCTCTCAAATATATCCCTGCGCATCTCAAGAATGACCACTTTACTTACTACACCTCAAATGCGCAAACACGTGTTTCAGGACATGTTGCCGTTACAGTATCCTGGCCTGCCCGATGACGCTTAGGCCAAAAGCGATTCTGGCCAAAGATTAATCTTTGACGGTTTCTAATTGGACAAGAGCCTACTTGAAATTGTAAACATATCCGACGCGACCTGAAAAATTTGCATATGACCTCAGTGACATCACTTCCGGTTACGCTGAGGTAACTCTACCTGGTAGCCAGAGCGAACATGGTCACCTCTCTCCAAACGGGCTTGATTGCACCACCAAAACTCCCCTTTGTCTACTACTCCCAAGTAGTCTATAAATAGATCAGGGTTTTTTTCAGAAAATTCCCCGAAAAGTTAACCCTGATCGTTTCTGCTTTCTGTACTACTAAACTGGATTACTTCCCTTGACTTTTATTTACCCGAAATGGAGAGACTACACTCTCACAACAACAAGTTTCTCATTTCCATGACTCCGTGTGACCAGAAAAGAGGTGCGAGTCAGGGGTGGGATTCGAACCCACGCTCGCATGTGCAGACCAGTATTCCCAAACCTCGGGGAAGACAATTTCATAGATCTTGAGACTGGGGCATTAGACCACTCGACTATCCTGACCAACGCTGGTTATCGTGGTCATAATGATTCATATATAGTCCTATATTTGTACAATGGTTTTACAACATGGCGGAGAATAACGAAAAAGGTGTGCCAGAAGTGGGATTCGAACTCACGTCTCGCATGTGTGGACCAGCACCTAAGGATGGCGCCTTAGACCACTCGGCCAGCCTGACCAACATTGATTATGATGGGCATAATGAGTCATAAAAAAGTGCTACATTTTGTTACATGCTTTAACGTGTCGCGGTGTGTACGCCACGAATGCCCTTTTGGCTGCACTGATTGGTTACTTCCCCAGCCCGCCGATTAACTGGTCCACGTGCGTTGGGGAGTAAGTATAGGGCGTTAAGGCATTTCGATGAATTAGTGACAATTCCATAGAATATCTAGAAAATCAGAGGTTCTGAGCTAAAAACCAGGACGTTGAAGCGTTAAGCTTGGTGTTGGCGGGCGTTGCTACAAGATTACACCTCATGCGACGCATTCGGTCCACGGATGGTCCATCTCTACCCCAAACACTTTCCTTCACACCCCCATAATGTCCACTTTGGGTACTACTCCGACTAATGACGTCACCAATGACATCACAGATTGCATGGACATCCCTCGAGTCGTGGTCTACACCACGAGAGCTTCACTTTGACACCTCACACGACGCATTCGGACCACGGATGGTTCATCTCTACCCCAAACCCCTTCCTTCACACCCCAAAAATGCCCACTTTGTGTACTACTCCTATTGATGACGTCAGCAATGACGTCACAGATGATATGGACATCCCTCAAGTCGTGGTCTACACCACGAGAGCTTCACTTTGACACCTCACACGACGCATTCGAACCAAGGATGGTCCCTCAAACACACCCCACGCCCCCCAATATTGCTGCTTTCTATACTACTTGGTTCCCCTTCTTCACCATACAGTCTGAAAAATGTTACTATTTTGAACTCTTAATTACATTTGTTGAGTACGCAGCTTGTTAGTCAGAAAAGTCGTAGTGGTTTAGTTCAGGAACCTTACTTTGAGGATATTCTGTATTTTAGCATACATTTAAATTATTAACGTTAAAAAGACGTCACTATGACGTCACACTTTTTTTGCAGCCACAGATTTTTCAAGGGAGTGACTCCAGGGGATCCTTTGGTGAAAAAATTACACTTTTGTCACTCACGTAAATATAATTTCACTAAGCCACCTCACTAATTAAAGATAAATAGGTTTTAAGATTCCAAAAAGACAGTTACAATGTTGAAAGAAGCCCGGAACATGGTGGGTCAAGCGGTTCTTCTGTAAATGAAAATTGAGAATGACATTCCAGTGTGATGAGGTATTAGTAGTCCGTGATTGGTGATTGGTGTAAACAACCCTAATTTGGCTACAAAAACCAACCGAAATATACGTGACAAAAATGTGAAGTCGTGATACAAGTGTTGTATCGTAAGGGATCGTTTCCATTAATCGTTTTTTCTTCAGTCGCGATTTTTCTTCAATTTTCGCGATTGAAAAACGATCAGTCGCGAATCAGTCGCGAGGATATCGAGAAAAAAAATGAGAAAAAACGATTGAACCTTTTCTGGAAAAAAACATTCTCTCGCGATATCGTTTTTGAATCGTTTACCCATGCGCGATCTGTTCTCGATCGCGAATCTTCAATCGCGAGAGAATCGGTTTTTTTCAAGGCGCGAGAGAATCGTGAGGCGGAGTGATATTTGACACATAGGCTGTGTTGCCGTCGTACGCCGCTCTATCAGCGAACTGGGAACTACATGTAATGTTGATTGCGGATTTGTCGATGGAAAAACCTATATTACTATACTATACTGTATAAATGCGCAAGATAACCGAATAATATATATGATTCACGATCTATAGTCTCCTACAAGCCGAAGTAGGGCGTATGCTAGAAATATCTATACATATACCAGCTTCCTGTGACGTTCGCGCTCAGATTTACTCTGGCGAAGCGTAAATGACAAAATTACATGTTTATTCAATATTCGTGTGAGTTGACAATGTATTAATGTTCAGTCATTCCCTTCATACTTTCGATAATTTCCTCATATATTCATGCAACTTGGTATAAACAATACAGGATGATAGTCACAATATCTTGTTTTGTAAATACCGGGTACAGGTCATAAGTGGATTTGAGTTCGTCGTTGATTGCATTATCAGAATGATTACGGCACAGGCTTCATAGAGATGTGAATGGGCGCATGGCGATAACCCAGAACAGCTTAGCTCTCCAGCCGAGAATTTCTAGGTTAATTAAGGTGAAAAATAGTATAATTAAATATGTATATTTTGTTATAGTAAAACATACATTAGGAAAGGGTATCCATTCAAGACATGTTTTGGTACAGTTTTTAAACTATTGAGATGTGAATAAGTTAAAAAAATCACCATCAAGTTAATTTTATTTATTATAAGAATATTCGCGGCAGTGATTTCATATTTATATCAAATGCATATCACAATGGTGATTGAATCACATATAACGGTGGAATTCGCATATGTACAATACTTTTTATTTTAATTTTATATTTTGATAAATGAACTATGAATGATTCCAAAGGGGAGTTCAAGCCAAAAACCAGCTGAATAGTATATAATTTCATCTCTTACTGGATTAACCAGTTGTGAAATTTTTTACAAATAGCCCGCGCTATATATTAATAATTAAGTGCTTTCGAAGACTCAAAACCCCGTATGACAATGTTATATTCAATACAGCGCCATCTATCTACACAAGGAAAATGGTGATCGTAGGACAAAAACACCATGTGTACAGCGAAAATCTGACGAATCAACTCAAAAATTCAGCTCGCACAGATGCCAAAAACGTTCACGAAAAATACTACAGAAGAAATCTGGAATAATACCAGCTTTAAAACACAGAAATACCCCCAAAAATAGACGAAATTGCAAGTGCAAATGACCCAATCTGACCATATCCGGGTCTGTGTCCCGTACAAAATATATGTAAATATGAAGTTATAATTATATGCATAACCATTATTCCTATGTATATATATCGGTATTTTTTTTCAATTTCTTTCAATATCCCCATCGTATCTATATAACCGCCAACTGTGCAGAAACACGCTATAGTTTTACACTAGGCAAAGAATGGAAAAGGAAGAAGAAAAAATGATCGAACTTTATATAGTCTGACTGAAGTGTTAGAAACTCGAACGTGTATGCGGCTCAGTCAGGCTGAACCAATGGCGTACTACTTTCGGCTATAATCCTCAACCGTTTTTTTCAATCGTTTATATTTTCTCGATTAAAAAGCGATTGAATCGCGATATCGCTTTTTATTCGCGAGGATTTTCTCGATTGAAAAACGATTGCCAACAGAAAAAAAAAACCATTCGAACAGCGATCGCGAATGAATCGTTTATTTTGAAGAAAAAAAACCATTCCCTCGCGCCTTGGAAAATCGCGACATCGAGAAAATTTGACGAAATAAACGATTCATTCGCGAACGATAATTGGAAACGGTGCCTAAAAGTGTATTACATTCCTTTTCGTCACTGTAATATGAGAAATATTTATATCCACTAATTTTCTCGTTTTCTATGATACTATTTTTTGTTTCTAGCGTATTTATTTACAAGGGAGAGAGAGAATTGATATTAGTCGATCGTCTCAGTGTATTACTTTTGCCTTTTTCATCACTTGGACTGTTTTGGAAGTTATCAATGTAATGTAACCGATAACCGGAAATTGGGGTGTGACTGGATTTGGTCTTGAGACTTAAGCTGTCGTTAATGCACATTTATCGCAATTGAGTGAGAGGTTATATAACCTCTGAACAAACGACCACAAAGTTAGCGAAAAATGTATCACCGAAGGATCAGAAGCTACTGTTGAATCTGCAGTCAATTTTGCTCGAATAGGTGAATTTTCCGAAGCCCAACTGAAATCCATGTAGAGCGAAGATAAATCTGTGAACACTGTATATAGATCCAAAGGAAATACAGGTGGATGTTACGATCAGGGACAGGCACATCAACAGAATTATCAGGAACACAAAAGGGAAACATTAAACAGGAAGTATAGTGGATATAAAAGGCAACATTCACAAACTTACAGGTCATGTGGCTAGATTCGTGATGACCGCATGTACTCGACGGATGAAAAGCAGTGTATGAAGTGCCTTAAGTATAAACACTTTGCTTCTGTATGCAATCAGAAAAGGAACACTATAAAAAAGTGAACTACCTTGCTAACAGTGATACATATGGTTATGATGATTCCCTTTGTCTTGCCTTCAAAGCAGTCTATATTTAATAAAAATAGAAATAGAAGTAAATAACTTATACTAGAGCAATATGGTGAAAATATTGTGCACTTCGAGGTAAAAGCACGAAACTTGGCATAGTAGTAGCCAATGATGACCCGATCAATTTCTGATAAGGACCCACACAATTTTTTTCCAACATGGCCGCCAAGTTCAAGATGGCCGCCATAATAATGGCCAAATACTGAAATTACCTTAGTTCATTGTTTGATTTGTGTCAGAAGCCTAAAATTTCGCATGATGCTTGCTATTGGTGTCTCCGTCATTTTCCATTTAATGCTTCGGGGTGTTGACTACGACTTAAGAGATGTCGACGTCATCTGTGATGTCATTGATGACGTCATCAGTATGACTAGTAGCCAAAGTGGGCATTTGGGGGTGTGAAGGAAGGTGTCTGGGGTAGAGATGGTCCATCCGTGGTCCGAATGGGCCTTGTGATGTGTCAACTTGTAGCTCTCTGCATGTTGACGACGAATGGTATGGTATTTGTTGGAAGTCGAATTGTGCTACGCATGCGCAGTTGGGCCGTAGTAACGAAAGATGTCATTTTGGACTTGGGAAATGACATGTCTGGGCAATCATGGGACCCATATTTGATCCAAATAGACCGGTTGGGGTATCCCAGTGAAGCTTTCGTGGGGTTGAGTCAGACTGGCGTGTTTTTCATTGGAAGCCGCGCCAATCTGCGCATGGGCAGTTGAGGTGTAGTAAGTAACGTGGTCATTCTGAAGGTGAGCATGGGTATATTTGAGCGATTGAGGGACCATTCTTGGTCAGAATGCGTCGAGTAAGTTGTCAAAGTGAAGCCCTCGGTGTGTAGACCACGACTTGAGGGATGTCCACGTCGTCTGTGACGTCATCTGTGAGGTCATCAGTAGGAGAAGTAGCCAAAGTGGGCATTTTGGGGGTGTGAAGGGAGATTTTTGGGGTAGAGATGGACCATCCGTGGTCCGAATGGACCGTGTTGGGTGTCATCCTGTAGCTGTCTACATGTAGACAACGAATGGTATGGCTTTTGTTGGAAGTCGCATTGCGCTACGCATGCTCAGTTGGGCAGTAGTAACATCAAGATGTCATTCAGGGCGTGCGTGGGAGTGTGTTTGAGCGATTGAAGGACTATTCTTGGTCCGAATGCGTCGTATGAGGTGTCATTGTGAAGTCCTTGGTGTGTAGACCACGACTTGAGGGATGTCCACGTAATCTGTGACATCATTGGTGATGTCATCAATATGAGTAGTATCCAAAAGTGGCCATTTTGGGCGTGTGAAGGAAAGTGTTTGAGGTAGAGATGGACCATCCGTGGTTCAAATTTCCCGTGAGGCGTGCCCAACCCCCATCTTAAGGTATGGACGCACTAACGAAGGTGAGTGAGTGAGTGCGCGCGCGCGTGTTTGTGTTTGCGTGTGTGTATGTGTGTTTGTGTATGTGTGTGTGAACATCGTGCTTAGTTAGCGGTTTCTCTTTCGGAAGACATGGAGGCTGTGAAGAGCCGTTCTTTTCTGTCGCTGGGAGACAGAACTGTCATAACCACAGCGTCAGGGCCAACAGAACAAAGACCATTGCGAGGTCCACGAGCCGTCGCTGGTTCCGGCGTGAGCGCTCGTGGTCCATAGCCCGAGTATCAAGAATGGCTTTCATAGTCCAGTATAGTGGTGGGTGATAGCACACCTCGCCATCGAGTCGAGGACCGCTTCTGTGAACTCTTCCGGGATCTGGCATCACCCGTCGCTGTCGTCGCCATCTGCAAACATGGACCGAACCACTGCTCGGTAATCCATGGGTGAGTTAACCACGGTCACATGCTGTAGAATGCTACTGGCATAGGGATGGGTCTCCGTCATGGCTCTTCAAAAGTTGGAATGGGAGTGTGGGGTCCAGAGGGACGTGTTTTATAGGCGATATCACACATGTACGCTTATACGTAGCTCTACGAGTCCGTGATATGTACTATTCTGATTGGTTAGTCAAATAAGAGAACAACAACAACAAGGATTACAGGTCAATCATTTTATTATCCTCTCCATCAGAGCACACCCACGCTGGAGGAGCGTTATTGTCCGGGTCTTGGCCGCATAGTTAGCTGCTCTTCTCAAATAAGACGTTAATTGTGCTGATCTCAGACGGCTCTTGTTCAATCAGAAGCCGACCATGAGAATAAGTATTAGTATAAGTCATGGATGGAACACAAAATGGAACACAAACTGTGGATGTCTTTCGGATTGATGGGGCTCAACTGACTGTGGAGCCTGAAGACTCGACCGCAATGCTGGCATTCATGGCTGCGTGCTCTTTGGACCGAACGTTGATGTCACCGTAAATTATCCTTACGACTAACTGACTTCCTGCATATCAAACATGTATACTCGCCAACAGGATCTTGAAAAGTAGACTCAAGAATGGAGTCAAACGCCACGGCTTCCTCAACCCTCAAGCGTGCATGTCCATGGATTACACTTTGGTGAGATCTCAACTGACTGTGTAGTCTGAAGTGGTGTCCACAGTCCCCACATTTGATGCCTGGATTTCTCATGGAGAAACCGTTCATGGCACTGTAAACTATCCAGGCGATTAAATGTATCCCCGCAGGTCTCGCATGTGTACTGGGCAGTAGCATCGTGGATGGTAGACTCATGGCGTTGTAAGTCGTGCAAGCGTGTAAAGGACTTGGAGCAACTGGTACACGAGAACATCGTGGCGTAAGTGGTTGAACGAATGACTGCTGAAAGAGTCAGAACGTTTGCTTTGATAGTGCGCTAGCTGGCGATCTATTTTTAGCACAACCGGTTTCGACGAAAATTCCGGTATACCGCCACTTTCATAAACCTTCCCTACAAAAAACTCCCCTACGTTGTTCTCGCCACCAATCGCCGCATCGCCGTCCTGCCTGTCCACACTTGAATCATGTATGTGTGTGTGTGTGTGTGTGTGCGTGTGTGTGTGTGTGTGCGGGCGTGTGTGTACACGTATAAACCGTAAGATGAGGACCAAAGCTTGAATTCTTACTATGTTTCCGAGGACCGACGTTGCTCCAAGATCCAGAAAGTGGTTCCTGGACTGCTTTTTTTTATATTAAAACGCGTTTCTTTTGGCAGCCATCTTGAATACGACTGTCATTCTACCGTGAAAGATAAAGTTTATTCGTAGCAGGAATTATTTGCTTGGCTTCAGCACAATACATTAAGTGCACAGTACAGACATAATCCTTTACGCATTATCTGATGATTTACCACTAATTTGATCATTATCATGGCCGCCATTTTGAATTTGGCGGCCACCTTGGAAAATAATTTTACAGATCTTTCTTGAAAACGGACTAGAGCATTAATAACAAGCATCGCTGCAAGTTTCATGACATCGACTAGAACAATAAACAGTATTATTATCATATTGCTGAATTTGACATTTATATTGGCGAACATCTTGAATTTGGCGGCCATATTGGAAAAAAATGAGTGGGTCCTTATCAGAAAATGGTCAGGACATCTTTGGCTACTATCATGCCAAGTTTCATGTTTTTACCTCGAAGTGCACAATTCGGCTAGTTTTGTGCACGATATTGCTCCACTATTAGGGTAACTGTGTCGTTCCCACTCATAGCCCAGACGGAATATGATAGCTGGACCTATTCGCTCTTGTAGGAAACCATTTTGTGTGTTTTTTTTTATTATTATTTTTATTTCATACGCGTTGGAATTGGTACTAACTCTCATACGAAATAGATCGATTATCTTTTACGGACGACGGCTGAATCTCGATTGTCGGATCTGACGCTTGCTATATATGCACTTCACTCTATAGATATGTGGGACTTGTACAAAGTAAGTTTCCAAATGGTGAAAACGCTGACGACCTAGCGGTATATTACCATAGCGGTGAATGCATCTTCATCGTAGGGGTACCATAGCAGTGCTATGGCACCGTTACAGTGAAGGCGTAGTCACCGCTAGGGTAACATACTGCCCGGGACAGAATGTTTTCACCAGTAGTGAACGTGTGTACACAGCCCCGTGCAAAACGGTAGATCTAATCATAATCATTACTGCATAATAAGAGCGAAAATAAGCCTACATTGAAAAGACAAGTCCGAAGAAACAAACCTACAATGAAGAAACAAATAACCATCTGAAAGACTAGCCTTATGGAGAAAGCAAGTCCCCGTCGAGGAAACAAGTCTACAACAAATAAACAAGTCCCAATCGAAACAAGCCTGCGTGGAAAGAACAATTCCGCATCGAAGCAAAAAGTCTATAAGAGAAAAACAAGCCTACATAAAAAAAAACAAGTCCCCGTCGAAAAAAAAACAAGCCTACAACGGAAAAGCAAGTGCCTTTCGAGAATAGTAGTTATCTCGGAATCTCAAGGAAAGACTTCACACGCGTGGAATCAAAACTACCGTTGAGTGCGTCACATCCTTAATCCGCCATTACCAAACCAAGTCCGAGTGCGTCAAGTTACAGGCATTTGGAATTCTTGAGAAGCTGATGGTATACTCCATCTACTCGATGGTATATAATCAAGAAGCTGAAAAGTTCATGTAAGAAATAATATTTTCATCGGCTTCGCCCTTGCCATAAAATATAAACTTTCTCACAGTATCCGTGCCTCAAATAACCATTGAGCACGCCTTTAGTTATTTCTATTCTATAACACTACTTAAACTGATTAACAGAAAGATTGAGAAATAATATAACATCATTCCCTCCATTGGAAATGTTTGTTGAATCTGAAATTATACCTTGTGCAACATTCAAATTCAACCTTTGAATTTCTATGTGTGTACGATGGGCCATACATTCCAGTACATGAGCGATGCAACCGGGACTGTTATATAACGAGGAAATGTGGATAAATAACAGTAACCCATGGACTGGTGTGAGCTATTTTAAAATAAAAATAACCGTTTCAACTCTTAATTAGTTTTCAAATAATCAGAATATTTTGCTATCTCTATAAAACAAATTGTCATTTTATTTGTACCATCAAGGTTATTATGAGGCTAATATTTGACGTAATTTTGGTCATTTACTATTTCGTTCTATTGTACGTTTTTTCTACATATCTGTGATATTCGTCTTTGTAGACACGATTAATATTGCATACTTTCTTTCGCTGGTTCAGCTTTTGTTCTCCCAAGCGTTCTGGTAATCCGATCCTACCATTAACTACTCATTCACGTGTGTTATAATATACATATAATATTGACAAACAAGTTTTCCAGTTTTATTTGACGCTTCGACCACCCTTATATATCCCCACCGCCAGAGTAGTATTAAATAGTGTCCTGATTATGAATAAATATGGAAACGTCGTTAACTTATCTTACCTCTTACATACACGCTCATAAATAGGGTTCGAAAAGAGATCTTATTAAAGCAGATGGTTCTATATAGAAGCCTTTCTACATTGAGTTTTCCAGATAGAATTCTTTCGAGATAATATGTTCTATATGAAACCATTTCGAGTAAAATAGTTCTCTGGGAATCTGGCGAAGAAGGAAAGATTTCAAGCGCCTGGAATCAAAACTGCCGTTGATTGCGTCACATCCTTAAGTCGCCATTACCAAACCGAGTCCGGGTCCGAGTGCGTCAAGTTACAGGGCATTTTGAATTATTGGGAAGCTGATGCTGAAGCCCCATCTAATCGAAAGTATGTAATGAAGCTGAAAACTTGAGACACTTAAGAAATATTTTCATCGGCTTCGCCTTCGCCCTAAAATATAAACTTTCCCACAGTATCCGTGCCTCAAATAACCATTGAGCACGGCTTTAAATTACAACACATATAAGGGAAGTGGGAAGAGGTGCCGACATACTGACAGTCACATGACTTCACAGTATAGTCTTCCGGTTAACCTATTCTAAAGCACATACCAAGAATCTAACGATTCGTGATATGTGTTGTATCTCAGGTACGATTTTATTGTACCTGTTCATGTGGCAACTTGGGTGATATGACCCCACGGCCCCTAGCACCGGCATAAGCGGTATTAGATACAAATCTGGAGAGCTATAATGGAAATGCTCTGACAACTCCTATATTGGTAATTGGTGAGCTGTTTCGCTGTGACAACTCGTACACTGGGGATTGGTGAACTGTATAGTCGTCAGATGAAGATGACGGCACTTATCACAAAAGACTAGTCTGTACGGCCCGATGTCGACCCAGCATCAACTTCCCACAAATGCCAACATATATCAAAGACCAAAAGGTATGTACAGGGGGCGGGCCTCGGGAACGAAACGTCCACCAGCAGAATCTCGCCATATACAGCTAAAAATTACAACACATATGACGGAAGTGGGAAGAGGTGCCGACATACTGACAGTCACATGACTTCACAGTATAGTCTTCCGATTAACCTATTCTAAAGCACATGCCAAGAATCTAACGATTCGTGATATGTGTTGTATCTCAGGTACGCTTTTATTGTACCGAGTCCGGGTCGGAGTGCGTCAAGTTACAGGGCATTTTGAATTCGTTATTTCCATTCTATAGCGCTACTTAAATTGATTAACAAAAAAGATTGTGAAACAATAGAGACTTCTTTCCCTCCCCCTTGGAGATGTTTGTTGAAACGCCACCCCCCCCCCCCTTCACCTTCACCTTGCTGGTCAGTTGACAACCTGCTAAGATCAATGGACGAGTGTATATGATTTCTTCTTGGAGAGTGATTCTGCCACCTGAGACAGATTGTGTGAACATAAATAGATATAGGTTTATTTGTGTCGCTTTGCTAATCAATTTCACGATGGAAACATGAGACGGAAATTCCATCTTGTAATTTACTTGTATGTTTATTCGATCATATGGTGCTAAAACGTACCAGATATAGACACGGTTAGCAAGATGTAATAGGCACAAGGATTATAGAATCTGAAATTATACCTTGTGCAACATTCAAATTCAACCTTTGAATTTCTACGTGTATACGATGAGCCAAACATTCCAGTACATGGACGATGCAACCGGTACTGTTATATAACGAGGAAATGTGAATAAATAACAGTGACCCATTGACTGGTGTGAGCTATTTTAAAAGACAAATAACCGTTTCAATTCTTAATTAGTTATCAAATAATCAGAATATTTTGCTATCTCTATAAAACAGATTGTGATTCTATTCGTATCATCGAGGTTATTATGAGTCTAATATTTGACGTAATTTTGGTCATTTAGTATTTCGTTATATTTTACGTTTTTTCTACATATCTGTGATATTCGTCTTTGCAGACACGATTAATGTTGTCGACAACACTGTGGGTAAATAGAAGATTCGTGCGCAAAGAGGAAATAACGAGGAAAGTTATACAGAAACATTTTAAGACGGGAGGCCGTGAATGGCTTTTAATTTATTTCCACCGGTATCCAAAATGACACGAGAACAATTATTTTAACTACCGTGTATGATTCCATGTTATGCAATGGAATTTAATAGCTAGGTACTTCGGCAGTTTGAATTACCAAAAGGAATATGTGTATAGCCCAATTCGGAAAGGATTTGATCTGCCTTGTTCTACTTGGCGAAGAGGACCTCCCTTAAGTGCCAAAGGCACTCGCAATTATGTTTAGATATTAAATGATCGATTTTTTTCCAGAAAATTTTCTCTGCAATGTACACGTATGCAGGATCCATCGATTAATGTAACAACTAAACACAATAGTTTTCTAAACAGATATTATGGAATGATTTATCAATATATTATTCAAAATAATTGCGGGTGCCTTTGGTAAAATGAAACTAGGGCGACTACTTCTCGGAAGCAGCTTTTCATACTTCTAACCTTAGAGAGGGGCAGTTATTCAAGGGGAGATCAGACACGTTCCGGAAAAGGCCATAAGAACAGTTAATTCTCGGCATCTATTGCGACTGCTCATATAGACTGTCTGATATGTGGTGGAGAACGCGATCAGGTCAACTAAACTCAGCTGTTATTGGCCCACCTTTCAAGTATCATAAGACCAATACGTTGTCTTCAGGACTAAAGGCAATAAGCTACGTACACATGTATACGATTATCCGATAACGACAATGCGGCAACGACAATACGGCAACGGCAATAAAATCAATCGTAGGAAAATGAATTGGTCCGTACACAAGAATGCGTAACGATTACGACAATGTGATAAGACTATCCGATTATCTGCCTATTATTGGAATCGGTTCTGGGTCGATTTTTTGCCGTTGTCGGACATAAGCCGTGCGGTTTTATGACGTCACAGCAGCAACACGCGCTTTTTAAGTCGTCATCGTCCATTGCGGTAAGAAATGTTCTCATGTCGCATCCGCTTTTATACTTTAGCCGTAGTCATGTGTACACCAAAAACGCATTACCGTTGTCGTTGCCGTATTGTCGTTGCCGCATTGTGGTTATCGGATAATCGTATAAGTAGTATACAGTCCGCATCAGAACGCAAATTGACCTCAAAAATGTGCATATCGTGGCGGTCACGTGGCGGAGGTCAAAGGTCATTGAGTGCACTTGAGCATGTACTGATCTGTAGCCTCTCATCCCGTCCATCATCTGACCTTGGATCATGCTTAGACATGTAAGAGGATTCCTCCGCGGTGATGCGCCCTGGGGGTGATGCGGTCTGCCTCCACGGACAGGAAGTAGTCCCAAATACGCGGGTTTTCGTGAGAATGTTTGGCAATCTTCAAGGGTGGGAGGGGCCCGTAGTGGACTGATTGGATCGAGTGGGGTGTCAAAGGGAAGCGCTCTTCCAGGACCTTATGGAATGCATGTACTGACTTGTATCTGGGGGGTTTTCCATCATGCGGCGGTCACGTGATGGTGTATGTAAAATGAGGAATTGTCTCGAAAATATAAAAAGTGGAGCACGGACTTTACCCATACAATAGAGGTTAACCCCTATCAACCGTATCCCAAAGGGCTAATATCGGTCCCCGGGGTTTTCGGGGTCTGGGTGCATGGATGGGTGCATGTGAAATCAGGATTTTTCCACAAAACATAAAAAATCGGAACACGGGCTTTACCCATACAATAGGGGAAAACTCCTACCAATCCTATCCCAAAGGGCGAATATCGGTCCCCCGCGCTGATCGGGGCCTGGGTGTAGGGTGGGTGTATGTAAAACGAGGATTTGTTTCCGAAAATATAAAAGGCGGAACACGAACTTTACGCCTACAATAGGGGAAAACTCCTATCAACCTTGTCCAATAGGGCTAATATCGGTTCCCGGCTTATCGAGGCCTGCTGCGAGAGGTAGTGTGGGGGAGTGGGTGCACGTAAATTGAAGATTTGTCTCGAAAATATAAAAAAGCGGAACACGGATTTTACCCCTAAAATAGGGGAAAACTATCAACCACGTCTAGTGGGGCTTATTGCAGCCTGCCGACAGAGGTGGAGTGGGGGAGTGGGTGGATGTAAAATTAGGATTTGTCCCCGAAAATATAAACGAAACCGGACTTTATCCCTACAATAGAGGAAAACCCCTATCAACCCTATCCAAAAGGGCTAATATCGGTCCCGGGCTTATCGGGTTCTGCCTATCAAGTCATGGATGGGTGCATGTAAAATGAGGATTTGTCCCCGAAAATATAAAAAGCGGAACACGGACTTCATCTCTAAAATGGGAGAAAACTCCTATCAATCCTACCCAAAAGTGGTCATATCGGTACCCGGGCTTATCGGGGTCCGGGTGCATGGGTGGGTGCATGTAAAATGAGGCTTTGTCTCTGAAAATATAAAAAGCGGAATACGGACTTTACCTCTACAATAGGGGCCTTATTCGCACATACTGGCTATGCGGGTATAGGTCCAACCTGGGAAATTATTCGTGGGTTTTACTATGCATTGTTTGGTCTTGTGTTTCTCTTTTCGCCAAGAAAAACACGATAGGAGGGGTCTCGGAGGTAAGCGGTGAAATTTTTCGAAAAGTACCGGGAAGGTCTGTATATAGGACCATACTGGCTATGGGGCATAGGTCCGCACTGGGTGGACGTTTTGGGGTCTAGGTGGGCCCCTAGTGGTCCTATGGTGTCGTATGAGGTCTTATTTTGAAGATATCGTGGAGGAGCATCCGACTGGACTGATATATCGTCCGTTTTCAATATTTTCCGCATGCACATGTGGGGTAGTGTTTATGGTAGAGGTGGACCACTATGGGTTCAAATGGGTCGTGGGAGGTGTGCAAGTGAAGCTTTTGTGGGGTAGAGTCAGAATGGCGTGTTTTTAAGCGCAAGTCGCGTCAATCTGCGCATGCGCAGGTGTGTGTAGTAAGCAAAGTGGTCATTTTGGGGCAGTGAAGGAAGGTATTTGGGGTAGAGAGGGACCACTATTGGTCCGAATGTGTCGAGTGAGGTATCACTTTGTAGTTCACGGGGTGTAGACCCCGATTTGCGGGCTGTCCACAACATTTGTGACGTCATCGGTGACGTCATCAGTACGAGTAGTAGCGAAAGTGGGCATTTTGGGGAAGTGAAGGAAGGTGTTTGGGGTAGAGATGGACCATCCTTGGTCCGATTCAGTAGTTGTAGTTGTTCCGATTTGAGGGATCTGTGACGTCATCAGTAGGAGTAGTAGCCAAAGTGGGCAATTTGTGGGTGTGTGGAGGTGTGTTTGGGGTGGAGTGGGACCATCCTTGGTCCGAATGTGTTGTGGGGGTTTCATTTGGTAGCTCTCGGGGTATAGATCCCGATATGAGGGATGTTCACGTCATCTGTCACGTCATTGTTGACGCCATCAGTAGGAGTAGTAGCCAAAGTGGGCATTTTGGGGTTGTGGGGAGGTATGTTTGGGGTAGAGATGGACATCCTTGGTCCGAATGCGTCGTGGGATGTACCATCTTGTAGTTCTCGGGTTGTACAT
>JAVTVY010025308.1:0-11383 GCA_036873755.1 Hanleya hanleyi
TCAATTCTGCTACTCAGGCTGTAGCACACTATTTCATACGGGAATATTTTCATCGGACAGTTTTTTACTCACTGCAGATACATGTAACATATTACCCACAAATTAAGCTTTTATTGATTCTAAAATAATTAAAATCTACAGAATTAAAATCACTAATGATTCAAAATTATCTGCACAGAATAGGTCACATGAAGGGAGATAATACAACCTTCACTTAGGCAGTTATCTCCCTTTATTGTGACAATCTTACAAAATCATGGTGAAAATGCAGTCTTGCCATTGATTCTATCGATTAATTTATTACAGATCACTTTTCTTTCTAGTTCAGAAAATAGGAAATGAATACTGTACCTCTGCCTGAGCAAGTTCATTGTCATGATGTGGAAACTTGAGATCAAACCCCCCTGTGTGTATGTCCATGGACTCATCCACTATACAGCTGGCCATTACGGAGCACTCTATATGCCAGCCTGGTCGACCCTAAACATAGGGGGAAGGAGGATACATGTCACCAGAACATACTTCACAAGAGTAGTAAAGAAGTAGAAAGCAATAGATGCATGATGCATTATGGGTATGGGTAGAGAGGCAGAGGGTCAGGAAGTGTTTTGGTTGAATCTAAATTCTTCAGCAGAGATGAAAGTGAGGATTCTAATCACATTGACATTGATACAACAAGTTAGAAAAATAATTATTCAGATTAACTATTTATGATTACATATTAAATCGTACCATTCAAACGTGATATTTGTGTTATTGGTCAATTTACCTTTCCCCATGGGGAGTCCCAGAAAGGTTCTCCTGGTTTTGAGGCTTTCCACAGGGCAAAATCTGTCGGGTTTCGTTTTTCACTCAGTCTTTCCTCCGATATACTCAGATCCCCTATAACACAGTGAATATAATATAATAATTAAAATTTGAACAATAAATTCTCTGTCTGCGAATTGTCTATTCAGAAGAAATATCCTTTGAATCGCCGGAGAAGGAACTGACCTTTAAACAGAACATGATTGTCATTGAGTTTGGAGGTTGAGAAATGAAGTTTGAGATGTTGGACAATAACAAGTAACTGCATGGGCAACAAAGAAATATTTCTGACAAAAGTCCTGGTTTACATCATAAACTGAATGTGGTCTTCTTCACTATGTAATTTATCAGTATCCAAAGTGTCTCACTTCAGAAACCCTGGCTTATGAATATTTAGACAGATTACCTACCCTGTATGTCCATAGAGTAGACGGCCCATTCGTGACCGCTCGACCTATTCCATCGAAGTCATAGTACCTCGCGCATTAATGGCGTACGGATTTTACACCTCTCTGGTGTAAACCGTGATCTGCCGCATGTGAGGCACACCATATGCTATAGCATGTGTTTCCGCTGCCATATATATCCAAATGAAAGGGATATTCCCTTGATTCTACCCCTGAACGATCTCTTCTAATTTGAGGTGTTTCATTTGGTTTTTCATCTCAAGCCGATCTCCATGGTATTACAGAAGTCATACAGTTCACATGCGCTTCTTGGAGTTTCAGTGTGATACTGTGTCTTCAACTTGGATGCCAATATGGATTTCTAGCAGTGCGGGTAGAGATACTACTGTATATCCTACATTATAGTACGAACCCGTGCTGAGTATTGACGGCCGGCATCGTGGGTCAAAATTCGGTCTGGATCTAGATTCATTCTCTGCTTTGCCGAATGTATCGGGTCATAATAAACAGACGCAGATCCATAACCACAGAGAATGAACAATTATGGCTCAATGAAAGGCGACCTGAACTGTGATAACCAATTAGGCTGTTGGAATTATCAGCCAGTAGAATATGGATTTAAAATCAATCTGTTTCAGCAGCAAAACAAATGCTGGTTGTAACCTGCTGTATACAGGGGAGACAGCCAGTCTATTGCAGATAGGAATTATTTAGATAGGAAGTCTTGTTTCCTGGCAGACAGTATTCACCTATACATTGCAGATAAACAATAGGCAATGGTAGCGCCTCATTTTCTCCTGTTCAGCACAGCACAGTATCGTTGTTCCTCTAACATATATAAACTACTATACTGCAGTGTGGAATTTGATGATCTTACCCTCTCCTTCATTTAAAGCCTTACTGTCCCCGAACGCCTCAGGTACCAGTTTGGCGTAGTGGTGTTTATCCGACTCACTGAATGCAGTTGTATCGAAGTACACGGACCCATTGGACTCATACCTGCAAAAGCAACACAGTAATAGTTTTATTATCAGAGCAGTGATTTTTGTCAAAGTGGAGAAGTTCGGAGAGGGTTAATTGATATTACAGATAACCCAGTTACATGCAGCTATAGGGCTAATCTTCCCCAGCTTTGGGAGTAATTTGATTCAGTCATTCGTTGCATAATGGGGGCTCAAATGTTACACTCCTTTTGCTGGAAAATTTAAAGAATTTAGGCAATTTAAGGTGAACTAAGTAGGACCCCTTCCAGAAATTAAATGATATCTAATTATGTTGTGTGCACCTGACAACCCCAGATGGCTACGTCCTTAATTATAAATTGGTAATATTAGATATTGCACAATTAATGGAACAAAATGTAACCGAATCACTCTGGTATTATAATTCATTCAGCTATTTTAGCACAAGTATTGCTGAGACACAGAGAGACAATGAACTGATGAACAGACTGACATGGCCATAGAAATGACAATGAACAGACTGACATGGCCATAGCAATGACAATAATACAAGTCTGAGAGGTGCACTCGAGGTATATATGTTGTGGAATTCGGTATTTTTCTTCAAAGTCTGAGAGGTGTAAGGTAAAATGGGGTAACTTTGACACAACTTTATCTCCAAGCTGATTTGGAGACCAGAACCACACTAAGTCAACACTGGGTACCATTAATAGTTCACACTGGATACATTTGGACCTGTTCTAATTATTAATGTGATAACCACAGATATTTATTGCATGTAAATTTGAAGAAGAAGAAATCTTTATTTAACGTCGGTTAAAATTACAGGAAACATTAGCCTTTGGCTATTTACCGACAGATGGGTGATAACAAGTAATGAAATAAAAACTAAGTAAACGAGTTGCATGTAATAAATAAACCAATTTAAAAGTAGTGATCATTGATATAGTATCAACTCAAGTGTACTTGAGGTGTACGTGGGGTAACACTGACATGCATCATCAAAGTCGTAGTAAACCAGCTGGGGTAACTTTGACATGTTGGGCTGGAGTAACTTTGACACCATCATGGGAATCAGTGGTGAACGTGGTGTCAAAGTTACCCCAAATATACAAAATTACTGAAAATGGTGGCAACAAGAATGAATTGGATAAAGCTACTATATCAATGATTACTACTTCTAAATTGGTATATTTTTACTATAAACTCAAAACATTGCAGATCTTCACCATAGAAGTTTCTGTGCCAAACTTGAACAGTTACATCAGTGCCAACTACATATTAAGTGGCCATCTTATGAAGAGTGTCACATGGCTGGCCATCTACCCCCTGCTGCCTCAGCAGATAACTATATAAAGGTCAGATAACTGTCTATGAGCTGTAACCATATGCTAATATAACTAAAACAAAAAGGTGTCATAAGTTGTCCCACTGTCAAAGTTACCCCGCGTTACCTTATATAGAAAGTTGGCAAAATCCGGATGTTTCTTCTAATACTGAGGTGTGTATAGAAATTTTGTGGAATTCAGTATTTTTATTCAAAGTCTGAGAGGTGTACTTGAGGTGTACGTAAAAAGTTGGCAAAATCCAGATGTTCTTATGAGACTGAGAGGTATACGTATGTAGAAAGCTGGCAAAATCCAGATGTTCTTCTGAGACTGAGAGGTATACGTATGTAGAAAGCTGGCAAAATCCAGATGTTCTTCTGAGACTGAGAGGTATACGTATGTAGAAAGTTGGCAAAATCCAGATGTTCTTCTGAGACTGAGAGGTATACGTATGTAGAAAGCTGGCAAAATCCAGATGTTCTTCTGAGACTGAGAGGTATACGTATGTAGAAAGTTGGCAAAATCCAGATGTTCTTCTGAGACTGAGAGGTATACGTATGTAGAAAGCTGGCAAAATCCAGATGTTCTTCTGAGACTGAGAGGTATACGTATGTAGAAAGCTGGCAAAATCCAGATGTTCTTCTGAGACTGAGAGGTATACGTATGTAGAAAGTTGGCAAAATCCAGATGTTCTTCTGAGACTGAGAGGTATACGTATGTAGAAAGCTGGCAAAATCCAGATGTTCTTCTGAGACTGAGAGGTATACGTATGTAGAAAGCTGGCAAAATCCAGATGTTTCTTCTGAGACTGAGAGGTGTACTCGAGGTGTATATAGAAATTTTGTAGAATTCAGTATTCTTCTTCAAAGTCTGAGAGGTGTACTTGAGGTGTATGTGGAACATTAACAAAGTCCATGAGGTGTACCCAGATTTTTTGAAAGTGTGAGAGGTATACCTTGGGTACACCTCAACTACACCTCTACTTGAGGTGTACATCTCAGGTCTGTAAGGGTAAAAGGTACATTTGTTATGAAACAGCAATGAGAATATACTTACGCGAACTTATTGTCAATAATTTTCTGCACATAATCAATGATTTCTGGCATGTATTCACTAACTCTGGTTAGGACGTCTGCTGGAAGCACCTGATGTTAAACACAAAGCACAAATGCAATACTCTGTGAACAACATGTTCAAAATGTAGCAATTGTCAGAAAGACAAATTGGAATTCTGTGAGGAATTTGGTATCCCACAAAAGAAAACATTATCCAGAAGGTCCACCCTCAAATTTAGATGATGAACCATTTTGTACAGTTTGTATCTATTGAAATACAGATCACCGAATTATGGAATGTATTGACAGACTTTGGTGAAAATGTCTACTCCCAGTGCATTAGAAGAGTTGTGGTTTCCAAGATTTATCTCCCCATGATTGTGACAAGAAAATAAATTATCTCCCCTGATTGTGATAAATACATTCCATCCATTATCCTCCTCAAGAGAGGATTCTGCAACTCTGCAGTACATTTAACCACACTTGAAAATTTAAACCTGGGTACTATCCATCTACCTGTAGTCTCACCTAATCATGTGATACTATTACTGCTTCTTTTGGGATAGAACAAACCCTCTGGGGTTTTAATCCCACCAGGAATATCTTAGGTATATTTTAGTCAATGTGCTGCTATCGATATAATTGTATTCGTAGTATACGGTTAATAATTTGGAGCTGGTGGATAAATTAAATTGAACTGATAAATAAGGAGTAGGCCTACACATGATTGAGCCTCATCTGACCAGTCAGACAGAAAAAATGGGATCAGAGCTGAAAATAAAGAATTGTCCACCGTAACCCGTCGTTGGTTATGATCAATTCCACCAATCATTACCTGTCTGGTTACGGGGCAGGTTACGTTGAAAGTAAATCTCCTGTCAGCCATGTGTTCACTTTGGCTTTACTCTACCTATTTTCCCAATCAATTTGATGTAAAAAGTCTGCATGGAAAGCATATGGGACTGAAGAAAGTAATGATGATTGTAAGTCCCAACTGACTTTTCATATTGTTAATATGTTGATAACACCCAGTAATTTTACTCCGACGAGTATTGTCATCATAATTATATACAACAATAATCTGACCGACACGTGTGACATTTCACGATCTTTAGATCGACTGACATTTTATGATTTTCGCCGTTGTTGATGTTGCTTTTTCTGATGTTGAAGTCGCGAACAGTGAATGTTCTCGATAAAATGATATGACGTAACCTTCTTGAGGACGAAAAACGCATTCTTGATTTATTTCCAGTCCTGAAGGATTTATTTCATCAGATGTTTATTGTGTCTACTTACATTGAGGGATTCCATGTCTTTGTGGAACTCCTCTTCAAATTGACGAGGGAGCGAGGCAAATATGGAATTATCGGTGACTGCCGACCCATATTTGCTATCCAGCCAATCAGCAAGCATGTCTCTTGACTCTTCCAACAGATTCTTGAACAGAAGGTATACATGCAGTATTATCATCATGATTACTACCCCTAAATAGAACAACAAACTTGTTCAAATAAACAGTGTTGTCATTTTTTAATATGACCAGCTTCATTCCTCTGGACCTTTGTAAATTGGAACCAATATTATTCTTCATGTAAATTTCATTGTACACGAGGTTTTGGGGGATGACTACATGTATGTTGTTTCTGCGATGCAGCTCACTACATGTAGTTTAATGAGGTACATGACAAGTAATACTACAATCAACGAGATCATAATTAAAATAAATAAATACAAGTTAATTTCCGTCAACATAAAATTGGTGTGTACCCATACCTCTTTAGCAGTCTCCAGGGCTACATGTTCAGTTGGGTTATTCAAGGTTGTTTCCATGGTAGCGATGGCACTGTTCACTTTGGAGTAGATTCTCTCATACATGGCCTTCTTGTCTGGGTCAGTCTCATTCTTCAACTTCTCACTGAAGGGCTAGAGTAGAAGACAGAATAACCTTGATATGAATTAGCCAGAGCCAAGAATAAAACCCCCATAATCAAGCTCTCAAGAATGAAACCCTCATGATCAATTCTTAAGAACAAAACCCTCATGATCAAGCTCTAAATAAGTCAACTCTCATGATCAACTCTCAAGAAATCAATCAGCATGATCAAGATCTGAACAACTCGACTCTCATAATCAAGCTCTCAAGAACTCGACCCTAGTGATCAAGCTCTCAAGAACTCAACTCTCATGATCAAGCTATGAAGAACTCAACCCTCATGATCAAGCTCTCAACCCTCATGATCAAGTCCTCGAGAACACAACTCTCATAATCAAGCTCTCAAGAACTCCACCTTCATGATCAATCTCTAATTAAGGAACTAGGTGATCTGAATAGTACTTTCAGTTAAAGGAATCATGTTCTCCATATTTGTACCCATTATTGAACTTGGAACCGTCATAAAATCATATCCACAACAAAATTTAAGAAAATGTGGCATGCTTCTTTTGTTTGAAAAGTATATTATAGGAATCTGGAAGTTCAAATATTTTTAAGAATATTTCAGCAGTTATCAACAAGGATAATTGAAGGCTAAATATTCAGAAACATCACCATTTAACCTCAAATAACACAGTTGTAGTGAAAAGAACAACATATTCACTTAATTCTAGCATGACTGCCCGGTTATTGGACAGGCCCTATTATTGGACACCTAGACCCAGTGGGTGCTATTTTCTGGGAATATTACATGACAACTGTAATACAAATTTAATTTTACAGTTGAGTTACAAAGACACACTGATAAATTTATGTTTACTCACAGACTTTGCACACGTTAAGCCCTCATGCGGGTCGGAAATAGTGTCACAAATTTGAGTGGAAAAATGCATCAGAAAGTTTCCTCCAGTTTCTCAGTTTCATTCCTAATTGCAGATTTGATTAAATTCAACGAAATTTAACTGAAAATGTTTCCACAAATATAGAGAATCTTCCTTCTGAATCTCATTGTGCAACGCGACCGGCATTTAGCAGACGATGTATATTTCTCCCCGCCACTTCGTCTAAAAATAGAACAATTCCGGAGAGCAGCCAGTTTAACTTAGCATGACATGTGGCTCACACTGGCAATAGCACTGATTGACAGTCAAGGATAACGGACACTCCCAAAAACTGCAAAATTTGGACCGGTTGAATCTTCGACGGTCATTCCAAAACTCATGTGTGGGCTACAGTGCTGATTCATGTTTAAATATTCTTGGAGCTTTACTAAAGACTGTGGGACAAACAATTTTACAGTAAGTGGATTAGTTTCAAATAAATCCATCACTGAAAAAGTGTCCAATAACTGGGCGCAAACTTGCATTTTCATACCGTGGATGGTCCCTGCCTTTCAACTATTCCCAGTCTCTCCCCGTATTTTTTCTTCAATATTTTTTTATGACGATTTATCACTAAAGATGTAGTCTCTTATCCAGTGTTACTTTCTTGGCCATACATGGTTGCATGGCCGACCTGCAGACTCTTATTCATAAAAAGTGTCCAATAACCGGGCAGTCATGCTAATTCCCGGAAGAGAAAATATATAGCTTGTTTTGTAGAGTTATTTATTGCAATTTAATTCAGCAAAAACTGTTAAAATGTTAAAATATCTTATCGTAAGGCCAGTTTTTTTATTTTTTGGTTTACGGATTGAAGGCTCCAAAAATTTGGGTCGGTCGGTCGGAAAAAAAAAAAAAAAAAAATCTCCCTGAAAAAAATTAGCACAAAAAAATTAGATTTTTAAATGTTGAAGTAAAATCATGGCCGGTATCTAGTATGCGGGACAGCTGAATGTCTGATCAGTGATAAAAGCCTGCATTGTTAACCCATAAAAGAAGAAAACGAGATGGAAAGTGAATTGTTGGACGGAATCTCTCTCTTATTTTATTCCTGAAACGTTCACATGACACTGTCACTGGAAAAATGTCTACAATCAAAACAGAATAGTTTACTTAAACCTGTCATAGGCTAGGCCAGCTCAGACAGGTTAATATTAGACAGGTGGACAGACGTACTTAACAAAGACAATATCCCTATGCCCAAGGGTTGAGGTTAAAAATCATAAAACTGAACTAGCCCTGTATAAATTTGTATATGCCACTTTGAAAATGTCTTGAATAATGAAATTCATATCACATATTACTATTGATGATTGAACAGGTTTCGAAAAATTCGCGTAGAACACTTTTAGGTTACCGGTTTATCATTGAAAATTCAATTTAGGCAAAATATATACTTTTCGAATATTTGACCGTTTTGATAACATCCCGCTTTGATAACTTTTTGATCTATACAAACCTTGACTTCGGGAGACGATCGTATCGCTTCTGTGCACTCCTAAGAATATCAAAGACATTTTTATTTGCGTGAACGGGTTTTTCTCAGTCTTCTTGTGGGCTCGCACAAACACATACCGCGTGCCAAACAACTAAGGAATCTTCGCCGGAATGTCAACAGGTTGGGGGAATGTTGAAATTGGCCTGATTCCGGCGAAAAGGGATGATTCCGCCCAATTTGGGTGAATGACGTCATGAATCCTCACCCTAATTAGGCTGAATCATATTCGGTAAGCAGTATAAGGGGAGGTAATCCTGTGGAGAGCTCATTTGGTAATGGAATTGAATTTTATTCTCTCAATCTTGCCCTCTCGCGTATTACTCATATTTTATGAACTATCGTTTAATTTCGCCTGGCAGTTCCAAAACGAGGCAAACAATAATGACGCCAAACATGCTGGAGGTATCGCTGTCGTTTTGGAGAACAGTTTGACTTTGAAAAGATACTATGAAATGGCAAGTAATCTGCATGTCTTGTGTTTATTTTTGTTATTGACAACATACTCTATCTTCCCACAAACTTCGCTGACAGGATAGAAATATGAATTTTACAGTTTTCTAGAGAGGAGGTCCTGGACAAATGCGCTGAACATTATCATCTTTCAAAGTCGTGGTCTTTGGATGAACGGAAGGAAACACTTTGGGTTATGATTAATTCAGTTTAATTGGGTTGAGGATTCATGACGTCATTCACCCAAATTGGGCGGAATCATCCCTTTTGCCAATTCAGGCCAATTTCAACATTTCCCCCACCTGGTCATGAAGGGGTCATGCTTCCGTCTCCGAAATTGGCAGTTTGAGACGTCTTGATCTCCGTTACCATCAAACTGTCGCGGTGTTCGACTATGATATTTCCAATCGTTTCATCTGGATTGGCTCTGACAAACCAATGAAAAGTGTCACTCCCTGTCACTCTATCGACAAATGCACGAAAAATTCCATTAGCTCCCGCCATATTTCGTGGTCCCGCATACGTCAAGGCACTCTCCAAGCACTGGGAATGCCCAGAAAGCTATACATTTGTTCACAGAATGGCGATAACAACACTTTGCGGGGAGTATTTATGACAGCGCACCAAGTGGCGGAAGAGTTGTCTTCCCTCGCGGAGAGCGGTTTCCAGTTCATCACAGAATTTTGTAACAGGGTTTTCAGGATTTTTTTTTTTTTTTCATTGACGGGAAAATGGAGTGGGCGGAGAGAAAAAAAGGACCATTTGGAAATTATATTTTTTTTCAGAAAACCCGTTTTTTGGGGTCGGCGGATCTGTAAACCAAGAGAATAAAAAAATCTGGCCTAAGGGTTCCTGAAACCTGATCCCATATCTAATACTTTCAATGGATAGATTTACATTTAATTTGAAAATTTTGAAAGACTTCACTGATATCCAGAATGCAAGTACCAATAGGAAAGCATTTTTGTCGAACGAAATGCACATTAATATAGATCCCGGCTTATGTGAATTTAATTGATTCTTCTTCAGAATGATTTTGTATGTAAATATATAGGTTGTATGTAGAGCGCATTCACATCAGAGGGCCATGTCACACAAGACATATTACATTTGTGAGAGACATCAGTTACCTTGGCAGACGCCAGCGTGTCAGACAGGACCGTTTTGAGGGGAAGCTCCTTCTTTATGTACTCATCTAGTAGGTGCGTCTGTCGGGCTCTCCTTATGATCTGACAACAACAACAACACATATATTAAGATATCATCAGTTAACATGGTTTCATCAGCCTGTGTCAATCTGTGCATTTTAATTTTGTTATTAATATTTATTATTCCAGGTCATTTTAACACTATTGTGTACAGAAATATTGTTGAATGCGATGTTAAATTTAATTCTAGTGTCTCTAGTGTGTAGTACACATGACCTTTCAGCTAAAGTATCTCTGCTGTCTCTACATCTTAGTCAAACACAGCAACTAGCAACTGAATGTTTTGAAGCTGTAAGGTATATTGGGAAAGATTTTTACAACTGTTTTAGATAAGATGATTTAGAATGGTTTAATTACCTTGTCATCAATATCTGTGATGTTCATACAGTAAAACACCTCATAGTGAAAGTAATCCCGCATCACCCGCCGCAGAATATCAAATGAGATATATGACCTACAACAACAACAGAATAAAACCTCATAGTTAAAGTAGTCCCGCATTACCCGCCGCAGAATATCAAATGAGATATACGACCTACAACGACACCAACAGAATAAAACCTCATAGTTAAAGTAGTCCCGCATCACCACAGAATATCAAATGAGATATATGACCTGAAACAACAGAAAAACACCTCATAGTCAAAGAGTCCAGCATCACTCGCCGCAGAATATCAAATGAGATATATGACCTACAACAGAATAAAACCTCATAGTCAAAATAATCTTGCATCAACTGCCACAGAATATCAAATGAGATATATGACCTACAACAACAGAATAACACCTCATAGTCAGTAGTCCCGCATCACCTGCCACAGAATATCAAATGAGATATACGACCTACAACA